>PVIR01000899.1:103646-145790 GCA_004026965.1 Petromus typicus | reverse complement strand
TCTGTGCCCTATTTATTTCACTTATGAGGATATCCTCAAGGTATGTCCATTTAAGTAGAAATGATTCAAACTTATCATTTTTTATGGCAGAGTAGTACTCCATTCTGTAGAAGAGCCACAGCTTTTTTATCCAGTCTCCAGTTGATGGACACTTGGGTTGTTTCCAAGATGTAGCAATCACAAACTGGGCTGCTATAAATATGGGTGCACATATGTCACTGTGATATGAGTCTTTTAATTCTTGTGTGTATGTACCTAGCAGGGCAATGGCCGAGTCAAATGGGACCATCAATCCTAGCTTTTTGAGGATTCTCCAAACTGATCTCCACAGGGGTTGTAAGAGTCTACAGTCCCACCAACAGTGGAGAAGGGTTCCTTCTTCTCTGCAGCCGAGTCAGTTAATTTTGTTCTTTACTTTTGCTTTTTATTTTTATTTTTGAGACTGAGCATCAAAGTCAGTACTTGCACTTGTGAGACAGGTTTAGTGCCACTGAGCTAAATCCCAACCCTATTCTTCCTTGAAATAATTATGATAGTAACATGTTGAATGAGCACCTACTACATACTGTTTGTAAAGTACCAATTCTAAATGTGATTTTTATAATATTGAAAATATTTTTTGATTTTGTATGCAGATTTGTTAAATTATAAAAGTCTAAAATTCAGTGAGGAGTAAGTTTGAACATAAGAATAACAAGTTGTGTGTTTTTTGGAAAATATCATTGCTTGAGAATATCTATTCTTAGGCTTTGGGTATGTAATTTTCCAAAGCTTGCCCTTTCTCTTCTCTTTCTCCTTCTGTATATAATATATATTATATATACACCAATATAATATATAATATATATATAACATAAAACATACATTTATGCTATAATATATAATATATAACCATTTTAATTATAAAACCAGTATATATGAGTTTTGATAATGTGTTATGTATATGCATATGTATATATCAAAGAATATAAAATTTTAAGAACAAAATGGAACTATGTATTTCTAATTTACAGCATGTGTTTTCACTGGATAATTATATTACAGATCTCTTTTAATTTTCTATGACTTTTAACTACATTTCCAATTGTTACACTCTAAGCAATTCTGAAACAAACATTTTGTGCAGATGCCTTTGTGTACATAGCCAGTGGGTCTCTTAGGATCAGTTCTGAGGTCCAGAACTACTGGACCAACTTGTTTAATAAGGCGTTTTCATGTCTAGAGGCAAGTTCTCTCCAGAAGCACTACGCTAAATTATGAACTCGTCAGCAAAACATGAAAGCGACTTTTCAGTTTCACCTGATAGTTTCACTATCATTTTTTATCCTTTCCAATTTGAAAATATTTTCTTACATTGACTTTTCATTTTTTCATTGTCTGTCTAGGCTGATTATTGTATTACCCTGTTTTCTGCTACTATTTTTTTATTTTTTTAAGACAGGGTCTTTCTTTGTAGTCCAGGCAAGCCTCAGATTTATAGCAATCCTGCCTCTGCCTCCCGAGTGCTGGGATTACAGGCGTGAGCCACCATGCCCTGCACTGTGGTATGTGGTACTGATTGCTGGTGGGTGTAAATCACCATGCCTAGTATTGTTGTATGTGGTTACCAGGGATCAAACATGGGCCCTTGCACTTGCAAGGCAGGAGCAGGAACCACTGAGCTAAATCCTGGACCCTCTGCTACTATTTTGAAAGATCTAAGACTGAGTGTTTCATAAAGAAGGAAGGTTTATTCATTTCATGGTCACTTCTCCGGGCCACGCTTGGCGGTCATTCTCTGGTGAGAACCCATGAAGCTACATCAATGCAGATGACTTTGTGGCAAGAGACCAAACACAAAGGAGAGACTGCATGGTCTGAGCGGAGGCCAAATGGACATAACAATAGCCAGTCTTGTTCTTCCAGAAAAGCCCTCTGATGAGAACTACTTCACGTTCCCGAGAGACTGACCCAATCCTTCTGCAGTCAGAGCACCCATGGCTCTGCAGCAGGCTCCATCTTACAGAGACCACCACCTCCCCCACCCCAGGCGCCCACATGTGAAGCTCAGGGCACAAACCACATGCAGCCATAACAACCACGTATTGGCCATTCCTGTTCACTTAGAATTTGTAGAATAATTCAGTGAAGTTTGAGTTACTTTTCCCAATTTTAAAATAATTTTGCTTGCCTTGGAATCCACTTCTTGCTGGAGCTTCTATTCTTTCCTCTATAGCTTAGTTCCCCCATCTAACACAGGGACCGAGTCCCTTAGTCCAGAAGGCACCTAAGTGGCTGCAAGACTTACTTGGAGAATTTACTTGTTCCTTTATTCGACGGACACAGCAAGGGGGCCTGACTCCAAGCTCTGGTAAGGCTCCAAATCACGGAGATTCACCCTGACAACTCTGCTCTGGGTAAGTTCTGCAGACAACTGTCAGAACAGCATGGGGATAAAAGGATCAAATCTGACAAGCAGGCCAGTGATGTCATGGAGGAAGACAATGGTAAGGAACTAAACATTATGTAAAGCCAAAACATGTTTGGGGTAAAGCCACCCCAAGTGAGAGCAAACACAGAAGTCGGCATCCAGGCTGGTCTGTGTGAACCCTCACACTGAGACACTTCCCTCTGCCTTTGTCTCATTCCTGCTTTCTGGCCTGAACACAGCAAATAGGCTTTTAGCTTGGCTGGAATAAAAGAGAAAGAAAGAAAGGAAGCACACTCGCTTTGAGTGGTGCTCATTTTGCTTCTGTCACTTTTGGACCTCAATCTCCTTGAGCTGCAGATTTTTCAGCTATCCAGTGCAGATGCACACTGGTGACTCTCCCAGTGAGCTTACAAGCCTTTGGCCCTAGCCCAGTGATGCACTATGACATGCTATCATCTCTCTCTGGTTTGGGGGTCTTGCTTCTTCAATCACTCTCAGTCTGCTATGGCCACAGTCTACTTTGAGTAGCAGAAAATCATAACAGTAGATGAAGCAAATACTGCTATCTCCCACACTGAGAAGTCTGAAGACAGCATTTGCTACCTCGGTTTAGTGACATACCTATCTCAAGGTCAGTGTCTCTTCAATCTTTTTGATCTTTACTTCAAGATGGCAAAATGGCTGTTGCAGTTCTAGCCATCAGAACTACATTCCAGGCAGAAAGTGAAAGTTCTAAAGTAGTCCTTACTATCTATATATCTACATATTAAGAAAGCAAAATAACGGAATACTGCTTTAAACTGGTTACCTGGTCACATGTGTCCAGGAAGGAGGCTGGGAACATGGAAATGCTGAGGTTTATGCTTGGCAGGATCAGTCACCACCTGTTGCTTGTGCTAGTGAGCAGCTGCTCCAGGGAAAGCTGGCTTTTCAGTCTAGTGAGGATGGTGCAGCCACTGGACTGATGAGGTGGAGCTGCTTGCATCCAGCCAAAGATCACTCAGCTGCCAGGCCTGTGCTTACTGCTCTGAAGTCCAGGGCATCTGTACTGAGTGGGTTTAGGCAACTTCCACTGGCCCAGCTTTGTCTGCCTCCCACGCATTGTACCTCCTCTCTCAGCTTTCTTATGTTTATGTTTTTCTCCAACTACTGGGGATTAAACTCATGACCTTTGGACTTTTTATTTTTTACTTTGAGATAAGGTCTCACTAAGTTAAGTTGCCAAAGCTGGACTCAAATTTGCAATCTTCCTACCCTAGTCTCCCAGAGTACTGGAATTATAGGTATTCACTACCATGCTGGACTTTTTACATGCTTATACTGAACAAATTACTTTATTGTTCTTTTTTTCAGAGCCCCCAAATGTAGCTGTTTTTTGTTTTTTTTTTTTTAGGTTTTTTGAGACAGGGTCTTGCTTTGTAGTTCAGGCTGGCCCTGAGCTCAGCCTCAAACTCATCACAGCAATCCTCCTGCCTCTGCCTCCTGAGTGCTGGGATTACAGGCGTGAGCCACCATGCCCGGCACTGTGGTATGTGGTACTGATTGCTGCTGAGCATGAGTCTCTACACCCAGTATTGTATGTGGTTACCGGGGATCGAACCCAGGTCCTTGTGCTTGCAAGACAGGCACCAGAACCACTGAGCTAACTCCCCCGCCCCAAATGTAGTTGTTTTTAACTGAAGATGCAGAACATAAACTTATCTCACTCTTGAAAGTGTGTCTGTAGTCTTCCACTTTTAAATAGTACGCATACTCCCTCCGTGGATACTTTTCACCTTCCTGAAGCTGGAAGTCACTCTGCTCAGGATTCTTTCCTTCTACAACTTGAATTAGAGCGTTGGTCACCACTGGGCAGAGTGGTGAACTGCTGAACTAAGCCCTCTTGGGGAAAGAAATCATGTAGGTCACCAAAGTGACAGCTGCAGCTGATCTCTTCTTTCTTTCTCATTCTCTGTAGAGTTGTAAAGTGATGGATCAGTCTGGAAAAGTCCTGGAGCACAGTTTTAGATCCAGAGCCAGGCTCTGAGCTGGAGACTGGAGTTGAAGCTGGAGGGGAAGGAGGAGGTGCAGAGGGGACCAGGCCAAGCATGTGGGCAGCCAGGGGGGCGGAGAGCTCACTGCATGTGGAATGTGGACAAGTTCCCAGCTCACAGCCCGCCTAGGCAGGGACTGAGAGGCAGCACTAAGCAAGATTCTCCTCCCACTTCTGCACCTAACTTGATAAAAGGGGTCAGTGGAGATGGGAGTCGGTGGCTCCTTGAGGTCCTGTAAGGGACAACCTCACTGAAATCCATCCACTTGGGACACCAGACTCATGCTTTGAAACATCAGGGGCCACCTGACCCCTTCTCCATAGGTGAATGTACTTTCAACTTCAACTTTATCAAGGCAAAAGGTGACCATGACTTTGGCCTATAGTGGCATGGGATTATGCTTTGTTTTACAAATGTTAGGGAATGACTGCAAGAGTGATAGTGTAATCATAATAGCATTGGTGGCGAACTTATGGCACGCATGCTGGGGCAGGGTTTTGTTGTCACTGAGAGCTCCAAAGGTTCGCCATTCCTGTAGGCCTCAAACTTTATTGAGCATCCTTTACTACTCATGCCTGCATGCACCTATGAGGCCATCCCCATAATCAGCAGGTGTCTGCCTGCTCCATGACCTTTCCCACAGCACCACATACCTCTAAGAAACACTGCTGTGCTATGTGCCTCTGCACAGTACTTTACACTTTCCAGTACTATCTACAAGGAGAACCGTATGGTACTTATGCTTTCTCTTCTGTCTAGCTTCTTTCATTAATTAAAATTTTGTTTCAATCCACACATAATTTAGTTAATTTATTTATTTTTTATTGCTAGTAGTTTTCCATGATTTGGATCTACCAGAATTTGTTTTGTCACTTACCAGTCAATAAAACTTGGTGGATTCCTGTTTGGGTTACCTTGTGTTGATTTTTGGTAATATAATTAAAGCTGCTCTGAACATCCATGAACTTCATATGGTCTGGTCCCTTGGTGCCTTTCATATAACTCAACTCCTGCAGCAGTGGTGGTGCTGGGACGGTGCACTCAATTTCCTGAGTCCTGAAAATACTTATTGTGGCATTCACATCTCATCTTAGGCCACTGTTCCACTGCAGACTTTGGGCTCTGGAGCTTTACTAATGGCCTGTTCAGGACGCCATTGCTTGCGGTAGGCACAATGGGCCACACCCGGGCTGGGGGTGTCAAATAGTGCAGCACAGTCTAGTGTGAGCTCCTAGAGAAGGAGCCTACACGAGAACATCTCTGTTAATCCTGGGAATGGCACTTTATTTGTTTGCTGCAGCACTGGAAGGACACATTTTAAAACCCTGTCGCTAGCCAGAGTCACTTCCTGCCAGGAGTCCACATCAAAAAATGGCTCCTCTGGGTGGTGACAGATGCCAAGACAATTTCCGTGCCACTGTATTAATTAATCTTTCAGCAACAATTGATTGGAAATGGCTTAGGGACTTATGATATACTCAAGATGGATACTCATAAAAGATGCCCTGTAACATTGTGTTGAAAGTCCTCATTTTTTCCTTCACTGAACCATAACATGGATTCAAGCAAAACTTGGGGGTATCAGCTCAGGTAAGTAACAACCAATGGACTATGGAAGCTCACCTGTTAGTGTCTTTTCCAATCTTCTAATTCTTAGTCTTGCAAGAAACTAAGAGTGTTCACCCAACTCATCATTAGCATCATGGCTCTGTCACATACTTTTGTTATTAGTTACTTGTTAGTCTCCGTGCCCTACAAGGCTGTGGGATACGAAAGCCAGGGATCTATCTTCCACATCCCTGTAACTCCACAGCTATTATAACAGTTGGCTCAGGTAATATTGGGCAAAATCATGACAGTCAAAGGAGTTGGAGAGCTTCATGTTCAAGTTCAGTGCTGTTTGCCAGGCTGGGCTGTTTTAGCTCATTCAGGCTACTGTGATATGATACTGTAACCTGGGTGGATTGTAAACAACGGTATTTATTTCTCATTCGATTAGAGGTTGAAGAGCCTAAGATCAAGGTGCAGCAGATCTGATGAAGACTTGTGTCTTGGCGCAGAGGTGATGTTTTCCTGCTGGTATAAGGGCCAAAGGTACTTTCTGTAGCTCCTTTCATAAACATAGTAATCCTGTTCATGAGGTTTCCACCCTCAAGACTGTCCCATTCCATAGGTGACCTCCAATTCCCACTGCATTGGGAACTTGGCCTTACTAAATGAATCTTGGAGAGATACAGTTTTTTGCTAATTTCCTGAGTCCTGAAAATGTTTGTTTTGATAACTTTTGCCATTATTTTTGTAGCTTTTTAGTTTTCAGGGTTCTACTCTGCCATTTGAAAAGTCTGCCTCTTTTTGGTCTTTACAATAGTCTAACGGTATTTTCCAAATTTCATGTACTATTAAAGAGTGTCCCATATAACAAAGAGTCTAGGATCTAAACACCCAGAGAAGCAGTGAGCAAGCAGATCTATCCCTCTCCCTTCCTCTGTGTTGTACGCTTTTGCTCTGCCCTCAATTTCAGTAAAGCCTGAAACACTCCCTTTCTGTGCAATGTCCCACCCCTTCCTCCTCCACAGTGCTTCACGGTATTCCTCTGCTTCTTTCGTTTGGTTATTTTTTTATTGTATGGCCTCCAGGTACCTACAACAGAGCCCCTGGCTGTGTGAAGGTGCCTAGAGGTCTGGCTTGAAGCAGGCCTTCAATCAGTAGGGCTTCAAGGTGTCATTAGCAGAAGCAAGTCTGAGGGGTGTCTGAGCAGCTCACTGGGGATCCTCAGTGACTGTCCAGTAAATGGCTCTGTGATATCATTTATTGGCTTTTTCTCCTTCCTTCTCATCATTCTATTCTGTTGTATGCTTTGATCACCTTTGAATTGTTTTTTGCAAATTTGTTTAATTCTATGCTTTTGAAGAAATCTAAACTAAGATATATGGTTTTAGAAAAAAATCTTTTTTTCATGATCTCAGTGTTTTACCCACTGCAGTGTATTATAATGATAAAAGAGAAGACTGGTATATTTTGGGTTATTAAGTCTTTTTAAACATCCATTTGAAGGCTTGCATCCCATAGAATAAAGTCATATTTTTAGAAGAGTCTGTTGAACTTATAGAAATATCTACCAGGGTTTAGGATACCCTATGAGATGCTAATGAATGAAAGACATTCAACATTAAATATAGCTGATTTTTTGAGATATGGAGCAAGTTCTTTGGGAGTTGGGAAAAATGTCATAACATTATGATACCTTGATACTACGGGTATCCGTGAATTTTCCATTGCTGTGACAAACACTTAGGAAAAATCAGCTCAAAAGAGAGAGACGTGATTTGACACATGGTTGGGAAGTTTGGTCTGTAGTCACTTGGCTGTATTGCTTTGGACCGACTGAGGCACAGTACATGATGGTGGGTGGAAATGGTGGAAAAGGCTGCTCACTTCATTGTAGCCAAGAAGCAAATGACAGAGAGTAAGGGGCCAGGATCTCACTGTTCCTTTAAGGTAGCCTCCAACTAGTTTTCCTGCTCCCACCAGGCCCACCTTCTAGTGTTCTGTCACCTTCCATCAGTGTTCCAGGCTGGCGACAAAGCCTTTACCCTGTGGGACTTTGGAGTATATTTAAGATCCAAACATAACACTACATTACTCTATAACTTCCAAACTTGAAAATCCAAAATATCATATTTGCCAAGGCTCTTTTTAAGGTAGAAATTATAAATCTCTCCACATGTGAGTTACTAGTTTATATTTTCCTTGATTCATCATTTGATGAAAAATTTGTGACGTTTATTCTACAATATAACATAATTATAATTTAGCTCATTTTATATATTAAGATGTACCACATTTTATCACATAAAATATTTCACTTTGAGACGTTGGAATTACGTTCTTGTGTTAGCTTGAATGCATGAGTATATTATGTATTGACAGATTATTGGCAGCATTTCATAATTTGAGGTACTCCTACCCTGAAGATTTTGGTGATGCTTCCTATTTCCTGGGGATTAGAAGAGCCTAATCATCTCAGCCAGCTGGAGACCTTCCCTGGACCTTTTCAAATTGGCAACAGATGAGGAGTCCTATTTTTCTTTTTTAATCAAGGGTTGTAAACATGTGGGCTTGTGGCTGACAATGGCTGTTTTGCCTGCCAGGTGGAAGAGGCTTGGGTGAAGTAAAATAGGATGAAGCTAGTAACCAAGGAGCACAGAGATGAACATAAGTGAACCGATGATGATGAATTGTCACCATTATCCTGGGTATTATATAGGTCTGTGGCTGTGGCCAGCTTTGCCCAGAGCTCCTCAGTCACAAGAGCCAGTAATATCTTTTTATTGTAACTCACTGACTAGCTGGTCTCAGAATTATATTGTTTTTGATCAAAGCTTTTTGGATTGGATGGAGTAGTTTATAATCTGAGGCACATGGTGAATGTTGTACCTATTTCTTGCTCTCTTCCTATTTCTACTGAAAATATCTCACCTACAGTGCAGAGAGGGTTTGCTTGGTATCAAGCAGATCTGGATTTACACCTGGCTTTACCAAATTACCAAGTTACAAATAGTTTATAAGACACAGATCATGGTGTCAGAACAAGTCTTCTTGTTGGGAGCCACCCAAACTTGGGGTTCTATCCTGGATATCACATTCAAGTTTTGTGTTATTGTGCTCATTTCACAATCTGTAAACAATGTCTCCTCAATATAATGTAAGAATTATATCTCTTAACTTTTGAGGTTACTGTGATTTGCTTTGCAAGCTTGTTAAATAATAATTATATCTTTGAATACCCTTTCAGCTTCTCTTATTCCTTAAAAGCATTCTCTGTTTGTTTTTAATTTGGAAAGCAAATACACTGAAAAGTGACACAAAAATGAAAGCATGCATCCCCAGAATGTTCCTTCTCATGTGGCTGCAGATCTAGTGAAGAGAAGTCATAGAATATTTTGACTTGTGTTGACATAATACAGCTTCAGTTTTGCCCATGCAAGAAAGGACAGGATGACGAATGTTTCGGTTTATTGACTTGCAAATTTATGACTTCAAAAAATTTGACAGAAGTCCTTTTGTTTATAAAAGTTCTGTCATTAGTTTTACTTCCCAAAATAAGAGAAAAAAATCTTTCTTCATTGCGTTTACCCTCACATTTTGTCCTTACTCTCGCACATTTTAAAGGAGGCCTGAAATCCTCTTAAGAAAAGGAAACCACTCTTAGTGCACAAAGTGTCCGCCAGATGATTTGTCTTCTTTCTTGGCCTCAGCCCTATCCACCTTAGCCAGGTGCTAGGGGGAGGCTGCAGGCTGCAGGAGCTGCTGAGCTTCCCTCTGCAATGTCTCTTCTACGCCCTCTGTTGGTGAAGGTAAGAATGAAATAACCCTAAAGGACACACCCCTCTTGACAGAGCTGGTGTTGGATTCATTCACAGCTGAAGACAATGAATTGACAACTGGCATGTTTATAAAACAAATCACAAGATGTTCTCAGTAAGGGAAAACAACAGTACCTGGAGAAGACATCTGAAAAAAATCTATTGTAATACAAAATATTGTCTTATGAAGTAGTGTGGATTTCTGGGGTTTTAATTAAAAATTTTAAAAATAAGCTGACTTCCTTGTAATAAATCATACTGAATAATGATTAGAACTATCACTGATCTCTCTTCCCCAATTCTTCTTCCTGGAACATGTGACAGTAAAGGAACTCTTCTCAGGTTGCCACGAATGGATCAGAAGCACATTACACAGAATTGCTTAGGCCAGAGCTTGGCACATATGAAACTGTCAATAAGCATTAGCCATTATTTTAAAATGTTCTAGCCTGCACAAATTGGTTGTTCATTTTGCTCGACAAAATCATGTTATAAAAAATGTATTCATTTTACTAAAATATACTTAGTGAACACCGTGTAGATGTCTAGGCTCTTCAGTGAGCTTTGTATGTGGTTGTTATTTTGTTCTGTGTGGATTTGTTTTATCAATAGACTTCTGCATTGAAAACCGGGAACCTGACATGTCAAGTTCTGGGTCAGGGCTGCTCCCTCTCCACTGATCCTTCCAGAACATGACATGGGCTGAAGGGTCCCTGGAGGCCGGAGCAGCCCCATGTGAACACTGGCAGGGATAGAGGGACATCACTGTGGACTTGGAAGCACTGGGCTTCCTGAGAGTATCTGTCTCAGCAACACCATACAGGGACTATGAGGCAGTATGGATCATGTGATCCAGGACAAGGTTTAGCAGAATGACTTCACTGTTCACCACAGCCAAGTGCAAGCTGAGAGGGATACAGTAATTTCATCACACGAGTGGGTACAAAATAATCCACGGGCTCATTCATCCCTTATTTGAAGAGCAAGAGTCATGTATCTCTGTTCATTGGCCCACTGGCCTTAAGGGCAGTGCTCAGAGATAGATGGCCTTGCCTTACTGGCCTCCTGTAGGGGGAAGATGTAGTGTAGAAAAGTGAGGGACTTCTCTTCTTGGGGAATCTGGTGGGAAAGTGAATGCTCTCGTCAGATCCCTAGCCATAAACATGAAGGGTAGACTAGGCACGGGGATGGCTGGGCCCACGAAACCTGAAGCAGAAGCTAACCTGAAGCTGAGAAAATTCACAACTCCAGATCCTCACCTCATCTGTGCCCAAGTCACCCATGGGACAAATCCGTGGCTGCTGTGCCACACCAGTTTTCAACTCTGTGGCCAGAGGCTCCAGTGTAAGGATGACAAAAATATAACAGAAACATAAGGGAGACACAACTGTCTAATATATTTCAGACCAGTTACAGGGTTATTATCGTGATTAGCTGCTGCTTGTTTAACTTTGAACCCATTCTCTCGTTTATATTACCTTTAACCCTTACATATTTTGTTTTTATTTCTGTGTTATTGTGGATTAGATCTAGGGCCTTGAAATCATTCTAGGCATGTACTCTAATGCTTAGATATATCACAGCACATCTTTACAAACACCTACTTAGTGCAGTTAGTTTGGTCTCTGAATGTCCTGAAGGGCCCAGTTCTACAGTTCTGTGTCACTGTCCAGGAATCTCAGTTTTATCCAGAAGTGGTAGCTCTTCTCAGACTGTGTCTGATGTCCTTCTCTGAGCACCCTTCATCATCACAAGTCCTCAGAATTTCTGCTAATGCTGGATGTTACTAATTGACCTTCTGGAATATTCATCAATGGTAGCAGTTGTACATGATTCATCCCTTCTTTATTTAGCCTTGTATGCTAGTGAGCTTTCTATTACTGTTAAAACAAAACAAAACAAAACAAAAAACCAAAACTAAATATACAAAAACCCCACCAAAAAACAAACAAATAACAAACAAAAACAATGAGCTAATAAACCTAAAAAGAGAAAGGTTAATTTTGGCTCACAGGTTTAAGGATTTCTATCCATGGTTTATTTGACTCACTGCTTTTGGAACTCCAGCAAGGCGGATGTCATGGTAGGGAGTGAGACTCTGTGGAGAACAGGAAAGACTGTGCCCTCAATATTCCCTTCAGGGTATCAATATTCCCTTCAGTTGTATCAACTGAAGACCTGCTACTGGCCCCCACCTCCATTTTTTTCAATACTGGGGATTGTACTAAGGGTCTTTGCAATGGAGGCTTTTCAAACAGAGTCTCACTAAGTCATTCAGTCAGACAGAATAGGCATGAACTCGTGGTCCTTCTGCTTCTGCCTTCCACATACTGAGAGTACCAGAATTTGCCACCACCCCTAGTACAAGCCCCATGTCTTTGAGATTCCACCAACCCAAAAAGTAACACAAAATGGGACCAAACCTTCATACATAGGCCTTTTGAGGGACTCAGTCAAAGCACAGCTCTTATCATTCTTCAAGAAGTATCTACCATTCACTTCTCTCTCACTGAACTGAAATGAAGGCAGGTGGTGCAAGGGGATAAGACCAGGTGCTGCTGCTGAGTTAGTTCCCATGCTCTGGAAACGTCAGGCCTTCAGACATATGTTCAAGTGCAGAAAGCGATGGCAGGCATCTATGAGTGTTGAAAGGCAAATGCATAAAATCCTAGGAAGAAATTTGGAGACACCGTCAGCACCAGGTTGGCTTTTGGGTCATTGGTAGCCACTTGGTTGGTTGGAGCACAAAGTGGAGGTGGGAGGGCTGGAAGAGGAGTTTAAAAGGCAGTGAGCGCCTGCGACATCATAGACAGACATCCTTCACTGTCTTGCTTTCACTCACAACATGGCGTTTCATATACAGTCCTTTGATACCTTCTGTGTAACATTTCTGCTCAAAACTCTGTGGCATGTGGGGATAAAACAAGAGCAGTGTTTGGAAAAGTGGGTTTGGGGGATTTTATCTATTTATTTATTTTTTGGCCTCTCTTGGTCTCTTCTGCTTTTGTACTGAGATGCTCTCCTTGAAGTCAGCAGAAGTTTGGGCTTTGGATGGAACATAAGTTCAGGCCCTTAGACATTCTGTAAGCAGTCGTGGCTGAGGTTTTGGAAATGAAAAGAATCAATAAGGCTTTGATATAAAGACTGCTTTTCATTTGTTCCTGTCTTTTTTATTATACCTTTTTACTTTTTGGTTAAGAGCGAAAGTCACTCTGTACAAAAATAAAATTATGTCCACAGTTGAAATATGTTTCTGCTGATGTTTTTTGATCAACTCAATCCATAGCCAGTGCTTTCAGGGACCTGGGATCCTGCTGGAGCCCGGCAGATGTGTGGAAACAGAATTTGTGCATCTGTCGGCATATTTGTGGACGCTGACTATTTTAAAGTGTCTGTTGGAAGTCAGAGTTTTTATTATTTATTACATTTAAAAATAGACAGAACTCACCAGATAAAAAGAGCCTCTTATCATAGGAGAAACTCTTTCTTTGCTCCTGGTTCTCACCGATTGTCACCAGTTCTCAGCATTGCACCCTAATGGTGGCTCTGCTGGGCGCCCCTCAAAAACCTTGATCAAGTTGGGGGTCATGATGCCCCCACCATGTCCTTGTTGCTTAAAATTGCTTTTGTTATTCTAGGTCTCTTATAGTTTTAGATGCATTTTGGGGTTATTTTCTCTAGATCTGTGAAATATGCTGTTGGTATTTCAATCAGGATTGTGTTGAATCTACAAAGTAGTTGTGGGGTATAAGGGTGAGTAATGAGGGGCAAAACGTAATGATTAAAAAATGAAACAAAGCTTATGTGTACAGGGGATGTGGGTGTTGTAGGGTGGGTAGGGGAATGGGGAAAATGAGAATTAAAACATTTCATATACTGGTGAAAATTGTCAGTGTTGAGTGTGATCATGATGTGTATATATATAGTGTACCAATAAAGATTCAAAAACAAGCAAACAAGAAAACAAACAAACAACCTTGGGCAGCTCTCCACTGTGTTCAGATTCCCTTCACTTCCCTTTGTTGAACAATATCATTTAGTTTGCACCAAGAGCTCCATGGCTGGGAATTGAGAGACCCAGGTTGAAAGCACAGCCAGGCTGTGGGCTGCTCTAGTGACTGTGCAGTCTCTGCCTCCCTGGGCTGCGGAGACTCCACGAAGCAGTTCTATCAGACAAGATGATCTTGGGGTCCTCTTTGGACTCTGAGTATTTATTTGACTATTTTCAATTTGTGTGTAAAATTTTAAAACTCATTTCTTGACAAAAATTCTTGGGTGTCTACTATGTGCCCAGAAATTCAAATACACAATGCTGTTTGAATTTTAGGAAATAATAGTAAAAAGCATGGTAGAGGAAAGGAATCAGAGAATCATTTCCATGCAGTAGGTCTGCAGTAGGTTGGTGGCACAGTGAGGAGTCATGTGCTGCTCCAAAGGATAATAGCTTAAAGATCAGTGCCCTCTGACCACATCTAGTATTTGGAGACTTGTGAAGCTGACATGACTTAAACAAATAGATGCTGAAATATTTTAAAGCCATAAGAGAGTGAACTTTAATTCTAATTTTCATTAAAGAAGTCTAGGAAGTTTTCAGTTTAATTTTTAAAGAGTCATGTGTACATATTAGATATAGGCAACAATCACCTGGGATTTGTACTAGTGTGTGATATATCTTGCTCTTTCTTTTCCCTTTCTCCTCCCAATCCTCCCTTCAACCTCTCTTCCCTTCTTTATTTACAAAAGCTTTGTTTCCATTTTATGGCTTTTATTTTTTTTTTTGTCCTTTCCTTCTCCTCCTTCTTGTTTCCTTTCACATTTAAGCATTTTCTTCCGATTTTCCTGTATCTATTATATATGTTGGTTCTTATTTATACTTTCAGATTCTCACACCAGAGAATCAGTGCGATATTTGAATATATACTTCACTTAAGAATATATCTTAAGATGCATCCATTTGGCTAGAAATGTCTCAGACATACCCTTCCTTATGGCAGAGCAGTACTCCGTTGTATGAAGACCATATCTTCTTTATCCATTCATCATTTGATGGGCCTTTGGCCTGTTTTCCAGATTTTACTATTACAAACTGAGCTACTATAAACATGGGTGTACATACATTGCTGTGGTATGTTGCTATTAATTCTTTCAGGTAGATATCAAGAAGGGGAACAACTGGGTCAAATGATACTTCTAATCAGTAAGGAATCTCCACACTGATTTTCACACCAGTCTACATTCTCACCAGTGCAGAAGAGTTCTTTTCTCCCCCTCAGCCCCACCAAAATTTGTCATTGGTTGATTTCTTGATAATAGCCATTTTTTTTTCTGGAGTGAGATGCAATCTCAAAATTATTTTAATTTTTTATCTCTCAAATAACCTGTGTGGTTCAACACTCTTTTATATTATCATTTACCATTTCTACTTCTTCATTTGAGAAGTATCTATTCATTTCAAATGCCTATTTTCAAAATTGGTCTTTCAATTTGAGTGGTTTAATTTTTTTTAATTATCTTTATTGGTACATTAAATATACACATCATGCTTGCACTCCATAATGGGGATTTGTACCAGTATAAGACACAACTTAATTCTCATTTTTTCCCATAGCCCCACCCACCCTACCACCCCCCCCATATATATAAAATTTGTTTCCTTACTTTTTTGTTACAATCTCGACATTGTCCCCTTTCACCTTAATTTTTTTTTGAGTTCTTTAAATATCAGTTCTTTTTCTGAGGAAGAGTTGGCTAAAATTTTTCCCATATGTAGGTTTTATATTTACTCTGTTAATGATTCTTCTGTTTTTAATAAGATAAAATTTCAGTTGTTGATTATTTGTGATATTTGTGAGATAGAGTTTTTGTTCATGAAGTCTTTGCCTACACTGATATATTCAAACCTATGTTGCCTTCTAACAGATTTAGTGTTTCTGTTTTAATATTTAGATCTTTGATCCATTTTGGTTTTCATTTAGTACATGATGAGAGATAAGAATCTAATTCCAGGCTTTGATATGTGGGAAGACTTTTTCCAGCACTATTTATTGAAGAAGATATCTTTCTACTATTGAACATATTTGTGCCCTTTGTCAAAAATAAGGCTCCTGTAGGTATTTAAAGTATTTTTTTTTAAATTTGTAGTCTGTTCCATTGATCCTTAGCTCTATCTTTCCTCTCATTACTGTGCTGTTTTTATCATAATAGTTTTGTAGTATATTTTCACATTAGGGATTTTGATATCCTTTAGCTTGAATTTGTTGCTCAAACTAGCTTTTACTCTTCTAGATTTATTCTGGCTCAAAACCAATTTTAGGACTGTATTCTTCAATTATGTGAGATATGCTGTTGGAATTTTGACTGAGATTACATTAAATCTGTATAACCATTTTGGAAATCTGGCCATTTCCACTGTTTTGAATCTTCCTACCAAGAACAAGCAACATCTTTCCATTTTTCTGATTTCTTTTCTCAGAGTATTCTACTCTTTTGTTTCTTTCACTTGATTCTTAAGTATTTCATTTTTGATGCCATCACAAAGGCATAATTTCCCTAATTTTTTCCCTCAGAGAGTTTGTTATTTGTGTATGGAATGCTACTGATTTTGAGTGATGACTTTGTATGCAGCTGCACTACTTAATTTGGTCATGAAGGTTTTTTGTGGAGTTTTTGGAGTCTTCTATGTAGAGTATCATGTCATCTGCAAATAATGATAATTAAAATTTTGCTTTCACATCCTATTCCTTTTCTTTCTTTTATATAAATATTCTAGCTAATATTTCTAGAACTATATTGAATAAATGTGGTGATAGGAGACATTTTTGTCTTGTTTCTGATTTTAGAGTGAAAGTTTTCTGTTTTTGTCCATTTAATATAATATTGGCTGTTTGTTTAAAATCCATAAGTGGTTTTCATCAGAATGAGATAAAGACCATCTATCCAATTTTCCATAGGATTTTTATCATGAATGGATGTTGGTGTTGGATTTCATCTAGTGCTTTTTCAGCATCTATGGAGATCATGTGATTTTTGTCCATGACTCTTCTGATATGATGTATTACATTTATTGACTTGCATACGTTGAACCATCCACTTACTGGGGATGAGAATTTGCTACCTATTTGACTTTTCCTTTGGTTCATAGAGTTGTGCATGGCAACTCTCAGTCTTAGAATATTAGGAAGAACAACTGATTAGAATAATTATGTCATTTTGGGTACAGTAGTATGATTTGCAATAACAGTAGCATTAAACACAGCCTCAGAAATGACTAATTGTGGTAACTATTGATTTGCCATCTTTAACCTTATGAATTACATTTGTGGTTATATAATAAAATCTAAAACAGATCAGAAAGTTGTATACAGAATATATGCCTTGAATATGGCAATCTTACCTTAAGGGGGGACATTTTAAAGGAGTTGGGAAAAGACAGAGAAACAGAGGGAAAGAGGTTAGAAGCAAAGTTGGGAGGCAAAGGAAGATTACATGGGCATGTGAAGAAGACAGGAGGGAAAGAAGAAACAAAAATGAGAATGGAGTGAACAATAAGAAAACTAGAAACTATGATCATATTCACATAAACAGAAGAATTAAAAATCAAGAAAACAAGCATGAGAAAAGAAAAATAAAACTAATGTCCACTTCAAGTCAAGTTTCTGCTATTGTGGTAGACAAAGTGGGTAGACAGAGCCCAGATCTGTCTTGATTGAGTGCATCAAGTTAGATATAGATTTACAGCAGGGTATCAGATAATCCCAGGAAGCCTACACCTTTAGTTCCAATGAAGTTCAGGTTGGCTTTTGACTGTAAGGTTGAGCCCAGTTTATTAAGGGTACATTACTCTGTGTACCTCCTGTCAGCTTGAACTTGGCTCTTTAACCTCTTGCCAATTTGAACTCGGTTCTGCCTCACCCTGCTGGAGATTAACCTCACAGCTGTTCTGAGTTCTGAGCTCAGTTAGCCTCTTTCTGAAATGGCTACTGGTTGATGACTTTCTCAGGGGAAGCCTGAACCTGATTAATTCACCAGTCAATGCAGTCTGCTGTGTCCACCTCTCCACTGCACTGGTGCATTTCTCTGTGGAGGACTCTGGGGTTGCCAGTGGTCACCATGTGCCTGCAGATTCAAACCACTCCTCCCACGCTATAAATCAGAGCTCAGAAAGAAAGCATTGCTTGCCTCCTTCTGTGCTGACGTCTCTTTCTCTCTTGTTTCCCACCATGGGCTTCAGTTCTTCCTTCAGGTCCTTGCAGGGTCCTGGGGACTCACTTCCCTTCCTCTCTTCTTCATTTTGCTTTATTCCAGTGTCTGGACACCAAATCTTGCAGAAGCCATTTCTCTGCTGTTTTTCTACCATCTTCCTGGAAGTCCTTGTTTTTGTTTATTGAGACAGCCTCGCTGACCTTCAGTTCACTGCGTAGCTCATGCTGGCCTTGAAGTCAGGGTAATCCTCCTGACTCATCATTCCAAGCAAGTGCTAGGATGACAGGTATGCACCCCCATGCGTGGCACAGCAGAATTTTTAGAAAGCTCTCTAGGGAATACCAATTATGTTTTAATTCTTGAAGAAACAAAGGCAAATACTAAGAAAGTTGAATTTAGAGTAAATAATCTTATACTAACCACAAAGCCAGAGATTTTTGTCTGTTTTATGTCCTTACTATATGCTGAACGGACTTTTTAAAAACAGGATCCGGGGTCGTTGGACGTTATTTTTGTCTTCATCACTAATTTATCATATTTATTATCACCTGAGCTAAGTGGAATAAAATTTTAGAGTCACAGTTTTCTCATTAGCAAAATGAGATGAACAGACATTTGCTCGTTCTTGGACTCTAGGATATAACGAGGAATACTGTTTTAGTAAAAGTGACAAATATTACATCTGAAAGGTTCAGAGAGGATACTTGACCATCTACAATTGCCTCTTCATCTGAATAGGTTGGAGCTGAGCAAAATGCAATTAGCTTCAAAGCAAAACTCATCCAGCTTCTGGTTAATGGGGTGAAGTCTTAAATTCTGCCCATTCATAAGGATTTTATTCTGTCAATTAAATACCACTCTTTTATTTCCCAATTTTCTTTCCACTGACTTCTTTCTTTCAGTCTATAAATACATTTAAATCTCTGAACCTTTAGACTAGATCACTTATTTATGTCTGTGCTTTCTCTAGTCAACTCCCTTTTCTCTATCTGTTTGTATTAACTTTTCCTTTCTCTTCTTGGCCTGACTTCATACTGAACTTGGGATATACAGTCCATTAAGCCTTAATGCCCCCTTGACCTTGTGTTTCCTATGGTTTTGCAAAAATATCTTTGTTGATTATTCTATTTGGCCCTTTTTTGGGCTTCTACTTGGATTTCCTAAGAGCTGACTCCTCCTGAAAATACTCAGTCCTATAGCTTTCCTTCCTCTACCCATGGTTGGCTAATGCATCTCTTTACTTCTCAGGGCTTCTTTGTGGGTGGTACTCTCTTTGCCCACTGAAATGCAAGTATTCCCAATGGTTATTCTTCAGTCTACCATAATTACACTCGGCTCTTCGATCTTTCTTCAAAACATTGTTGACATTAAAGTATGTATTTCTAAGTTTCAGATTTCTATCCAACAACCTCCTGGGTAAGAGAATCTCCAACACCATGTGACTAAAGTTAACATCCATCTCATGCCCCTGAGTGTCTACCTCTCTGCTGACTTTACACCTCAGTGAATGAGACATCCACCCCCCAATTCCTGAACCAAGTACTGAGTGTTATTTCAGATGATAATGTTGACAATAGTTGTTTACCATGTGTCTGGTATTCTGACAAATTCTCTGTATGAGAGATTCCATTTAAAAGACACCACAACATCATCATGAGATTTTTGTTATCTTTATCAAATAGATGATGCTCTTTCAACCATCTGCTATATATATATATGTATATTTTAATCTCAAGTTTCTTTCTCTGGCACTTTTGTTTTAACCAGAAAATGATGAGATCAGACTAGATGACTTCTACAGTCCCTTCTAGTCTGGGTATTCATCTCTGACATCTGTGTTGGAATTAGAGGCCTTTCTTCTCTTCCCAGGCTGTAGAGCAGCTTTCCCTCCCTTTGGCACATTGCTCCTTGACTGGTGTGCAGCCCCACTGAGATACAGGACCCTCTGCTGTGCCTTTGTCACCATGTCCTGTGCATCAAGCACAGGATCTCAGAGCTTCATTTTTAATGTTTGTTGAACAAGTAATCACATTCTATTTTTAAGATTTCTTATAGGTTTCTGGTTGAGTTTAAGTCAGCCTAACTACATTGGAAAATATTTACCCACTAGCTTCTAAAATTAAGCATTCACACTTACTGCAACCTAGCAATCACACTCAGAGGTGCATACTGAAGAGAAACTCCCGCTCATACACTCTGGGGGTGTTTGAGCAGGTTAACAGCAACACTTTGGGGATCTTCAGACAGTTAGGAGCCACTCAAATGTGCACTGAGGACAAGTAGTAAATTCGAACGTGGAGAGGTTATTCAGTAGGCAAAACAGATAAGACATGACCATGTACAAGCGACAAACTTGTATATTTGATTAAAAAGCAAGACCTAGGCTGGGGAGTTAGCTCAGTGGTTCTGGCGCCTGTCTTGCAAGCGCAAGGGCCCGGGTTCGATTCCCCGGTAACCACATACTATACTGGGAGTGGAGACTCACGCCCAGCAGCAATCAGTACCACATACCACAGTGCCGGGCGTGGTGGCTCACGCCTGTAATCCCAGCACTTAGGAGGCAGAAACAGGAGGATTGCTGTGATGTGAGTTTGAAGCTGAGCTCGGCCAGCCTGAACCACAAAGCGAGACCCTGTCTCAAAAAACAAAACAAAAAACAAACAAACAAACAAAAAAAAGCAAGACCTAGAAGACCACTTGTAATATGATAGCCATTTTGTAAAGTTCAAATAAAAAAAAAGTAAATAATATATAATTTAGCCTTTTGTGCTGTGGGTAAGCATACAATATGTGATGAAACACTGTTTCTAAACACAAGGTTGAGAATCACAAAATTAAAAGTAGTTATTACTTCTGTATTTGGCTGAGAGATAGAGAAAAGGAAGTGAGATGAAGAGAGACTTGGATTAAGTCAATGGCAGTATTTTTTTGTGAGCTAATAGTGGGTATATAGAGAGCACTTATAGTGATTAATTATGATAAATGGTGATTATGGTGACAGTGTTTGTTGAACCAAGAATTATAGTTAGACTACTGTTGTATGACTGAATACTTTGAGGATGCTCTGTTTGTATTAGAGCACCAGAAAAGATCACACAGAGTTTGTGATTTCAAAGCAGATCTTTGTCACATCTTCTCATAGTCATATGCCTTTCCTCACACTACAGAACAAATATTTTTTAGAAGTATTTTTGCAAAGCAAATAAGCCTTTGGCTGTGTGGATCTTACCTGCTACCACCTTGTCTTTTTCATTCTTTTCCTTCACTTCGTGGACACATAGCTCTGGATTTGCCCTCTGCTCAGGTGAGCTGACACAGGTTTTACCAGGCAAAGGGAGGCACACGGGGCATGTGAAAAAGTGGAAGGAACCATGTTGGCGTGTCATGCTCAGGGCCAGCCCATCGCACATATTCATGTTCCAAGTGCTCTGAAAAGCAAAGAAAGAAGGATAATTTTGTTACCGTTTACATTTCTGTATTTATTTAATCCAGACTCAAGAAAAATATATTTTTCTCTTTTGCTGCAAATCTATCACCTTTGTCTGGAGATAGAGTTCTGTAGAACAGGCTTTCAGGACCCTTGAGTTTGAAAGACATCTGGCCTTGTTTTTCAGGCCATGCTGGTGTTGATGGACCAGAGAACAGTGCTTGCATTTATTATGCAGTGGTGATTGTTGAGCCTCAGTGTGCCGTGGGCTCTGAACAAGATGCTGAGGATTCAGTAAGGAACAGAAGCAGGTATACTCCTGTTTTCAAGGAGTCTGTAGAAAAGAAAGTCATATGTCAAGTGAATGCACAATGATCCAGTGTAATAATTGCTATGAAATAACAGCAGAGAGAATGAACTAGACTTGTACAAATTGGGTGAGGACTTGATCTTAATAGTCTAAGACAAGTACCATGGAAAAGAGCCTGTTTAGTTCAATAGATAAAAACTGAGCTTGGGGAGCACATGCTACAAAGACTCTGGATGATAGGATAGTATTTATAACAATCTCGTGGCACAGAAGGCATCACATACTTCTAGAGATTTTTGGATATTTTGTCTATAAGGATGTTTTGGTCTATATCTCCTCTGTGGCCTGCTGGATACTGTCCTCCTATTCCTGACCTGAAGACACTACAGGATTTTAGAAATATGCTGTTGCCATGCCAACAGCATTGGGTTCACAAGGCCAGGCAACATGATTCCTTAGAGATCCTGGGTACATGCTCTGCTCTGCACACTTTACCCAAGGAGAGACTTCTAGTTTATTACCTGCATTTCACTGGGAAAGTGTATTGTGTGGCCTTTTCCTGACTTATTGTTTCTAGCACAATATTGTGTTTCTAACAGTGGATGGGTCAGCACCCCTCTTTGGAAAGCACTTCCTGTGTGGCAAAGTGTAGCTAACACCATCCTTACCAAATGGAAGAAACTCACTCAGTACTAAATTTGGAATGAGATGCCCATACCCATGACTCCCCTGCTCTTCAGTCTTGAAAGTGCAGATATACTGGTTGTAACTGTGATCCGCAGTTAGAACTGACATGTCTGTAACTGATTATTCTACAAACTATCCCCTTTCTCAGCTCCAAATACTGCACCTCCTGACAACAGAACACTTTCTAGTAGCCTCATTTAAATCTACAGGACAATGCTGTTCTCAGGGCCTTAGAGAGTTAGACCTTTGCACTGTGGGGAAGGTGAGTCCTTCAACAGAGGAGTCAGAGGCAAGATTCACATCGATGAGGCCGGAGATTGGTCAGGAGCTGACCTGGAGACCAGAGTCTCAAGTGCTGAGCAATTACCTAAAAATGATGCCTCGACTTGAGGGACAAACTGAAGCAGAGAAAGGAAGAAAGCCAACCCAGGGCATGTTGTCAAGAAGGTCACTGCTACAGGCCTTTGAGGGTCAGTCCTTTTGGGGACTCTGGGCTTAGAGTAGAAACATATGTTTGAGTTGCCCAGGCTGCAAGGACGTTGGAGTATTCAGCCACTGACCTTGCATCTTTCACTGTGGAGAGACAGGGCAGGGCCTGCAGGCTTGTTTATGTTGTGGATCCTTCTCTGTGTGGAGATGTGCAGTTGTCATGGGAAGTTAGCAAGTATGGCTGCCAAAGCTGCTTCCACATGAGTTGGAATATGCCCACAACCTAGGAAAACACATAAACAAACACATAAGCAAGTAATCTTGAAAGCCTGATGAAACAAGTGGAAAATGGGGAATGTATCTTTTTAAAAAGTTGTGCAGATATTCTTTGACTTACTCTTATCGTGGACCAAGACCTCTGTGTACTGGAGCATGGAGAGTCAATCAACTAGACACAGGGGATATGCATTGGTCAGAAGAGTTATTTTCCAAATTACTCAATAAAAGAATGCACATGAACCATTTAAAAAAAAATCTTCAGATAGAAAGCCGAAAGCATCATAGTGAGTGTGAAGGTGGGAAAGAATCCCACGTCTCTCAACTGCCGCTCCATAGAACCAGGAATAATTTGCTTTCTCGGTGCTCACTGCAAATAGTGTTTGGCCACTGTGGTTATTATCATACTGGTCTTATCCTAGACAGGGTCACTTGCATCTTTACATAAGAACTTTGTCAGCTGGTTGCTTAAGGTCATTTAGAACACTGAGTTAGAAAGAACAGAGGTTTGAAGTTGTGAGCAGGTCAACATTATTTGTGTCTTCATGATATTATTAATTTTTTATATCATTTCTGAAAACTCTCACTGCTCCCACTAAAATGAGGCTATTTCTGGACAAAAGAGAACAGTGAATGGAGGTTAGATGAGGTCCACTCTCTTCTGCAAAATGCTAGAAATGTGCTTCTCTTTATCAGAGTCTGCAAAGGAACCAGCTGACAGCACTGGACTTGCCTCCAGAAACTTATAGTGCGACAGGAAGATGATTGGTGGTGGGCACCGGGGCAGGGTGACTGGTAGCATGAATGATGGGTACTCATGCAGGAAAGTTGGCAGCTCTTGAAGAGTGCTTTCTGTGATGTGTCATGATTGGGAAAAGAAGGAAGAAGCTCTTGTATGAATCTAGCTGGGAATCCTTGAAGACCTGACCCATGCAAGTGTGAGTAAAGGCACTGCTCTGGAGCTGGCTTCGGTAGAATGTAGAATGTGCTCACACAGAGGTGGACAGATGATTGTGGTTTCATGTGGTTGACAAAGAGGCACCATGGGCAGATGATTTGAGTGGTAGCAAACCTGACCCCATCGTATGTTCTACTTGGGGTGCTCTTGGGACACCTCACAGAGATGAGTTTGAGGACTTGAAGGAAAGATCCCTCCTGGATTAGTTTGTCATGGTTACTTTGTTCATTGTAAGATAAAATACTCAACACCCAAAGTTAAAGGAGGAAAGGTTTATTTAGCTTACAGTTTGTAGAGGTTTCAGTCTGTCACTGGGTGCCTTCAAGACAGGGTGACATGGAGACAGCCACCCCAGAGGAGAAAAAGTTCATGGTGAGCAGAAGGTAGTAAAGCAAGCCAACAGATGAATCTCCCTCTTTCCTTTATGTCTTATCCAGGCTATCATAATCAGCCACCTCTGAAAAACTCACCTATGGACTGTATGAGGGTTTGATGGGATAGCTAAATACAAGCCATAACAAAGTTTGTGCATCTAGAGCATGGGTTTCTGGTTTGGGAAACTGAGAAGAAAGTGACTTCTTTAATTAAGACTGGAGATCTAAGGAAGAAGGGCTCATTGTGTCCCTTCTCTCAGCCCAGGGAGAGGGACGTATTGGACTGGTGACTTGAAAGGAAAGGCCGTTAGCCAACCAGATGAACTCATTCTGTCCTGGAGGCCACCCCACTCCTCTATCATGTGAGTTCAGTTACCTGTGGGCATGACTAGCAGACAGAAGAAAGCTGGTCGATGCACCTTTCGAGCCAAGGATACCTACCCTAGTTGTACAAAGTAACCACTGCCACTTTTGCAGTGTACATTGATCAACTCAGCTATGTGCCCAGAGATGGCATCAAATCCTGCAGGCTGATGGCTGGGTCCTCTGCTTCAGAGAGCAGTGGAAGACCCTGGAATTGTGCTTTCAGATCAATTGCCTACAAAGGGAGACTCCTGCAACTGCTTTCCTTGGGTTCAGTTAGTGTGTCACAGAATTTCACAGATGCAAAGAAACATTTGCTCTTACTCATTTACTGTAAATAATATCACAAAGGCTACA
Organism: Petromus typicus; assembly: GCA_004026965.1. NCBI lineage: Eukaryota > Metazoa > Chordata > Mammalia > Rodentia > Petromuridae > Petromus > Petromus typicus. The sequence goes on along the minus strand of PVIR01000899.1, from coordinate 120,598 downwards.
GGTGAAATGTTATGTGAGACAGGCATTAGATGAGTCATGGTAGAAGGGGTGAGAACCTCCATTATAAAACTAGGATGCTGTCCTCCAGGAACTTCCACATGTCCTTTGGGGGAGTCTATGATAGCTTCATGGTTGAAGTTCAACTTCATCTTCAGCCCCTTTCTCTTCCCTGGAGAGTGAGATCTAGGAATGAAAGTTCCAACTCTGATCATGCCTGCATCTTCTTTGGCACTCACACCCCATTTAAAGCTCTCTGGGGTTCCCTGGCCCCCAGTCCTCTCATTAGCACACAGGAGGCACTTTTCTAGCTTAGGAGAGTGCAGGGTTCTAGGACTCTGTCCAGAGGTGGGAACAGACACAGGACTGGCAGGCCTTGCTGTGCCTTCACGGGGTAGCAGCTTTGGTTTGGGTGGATGTTCAGGCCATTTTTCTGTTTTATGTCCAAAGGACTATTGAGAAAGGGACATGAAGTAAGCGGGGAAGCCAGGACTTGTTTGTTCTGTATCCTAGCTCCCGACAGGAGGCATTCCTATTTGTCTTTGTCTTGAGTTCATTCTAATCTTAACTCAATATCTCTGCACTGAACTCATGTGATGCAGTTCAACTTTCCTCACTTGACCTGCCCAGCTCAACCAAATCACCTGATGCAATAAGCGATGAGACTCTGCATCTCATAGGACAGAGTGGTATTCATCAATCTAATATTTCTTGAGTGTCTATTATGTGATAGGTAAAGTGCAGTATTAGATTAATGAAGGGTGTCAAGGAAGAACTGAGGAAAAAGCATTCCATGCTGGGGAGGTTTCCAGAAGAAATGATATTTGAACTTGTCATAAAAAGCAAATCAGAGTTAATTAGCCAAACAGGAAAGACATATACCTTCTGAAATAAGGGAATAATAGTTTAAGCAGCAACTAAAAGTAGTGTGTATTCTAGACACCCCAAGAGAAGTACCAAGTGGCTGAAATACGAGCTGTAGGTGAGGAAACGGGTGAGTGTAATGTGCAACTGGGGAGATGGTCCGTACTTGTATCGCCTATGACATTGTGCAAGAGGCCAGTATTCCCCAGAGCAGCTGACTTGGTGCAGCCAGCCATTGTTTATTCCATGGGCTGGACTCCTGACATGATGCTGAACTTGGGGAGCCACTTTAACATTCTTGTCTGCACCTTGCTTAGGAGCTGTAGCCCTCACTTGTGTTTTTCCGCTGCCTCTGCTCTTCCTTCTGTTGCACTAGCTTCCTGATTCTGGTCCTTCTGGGTTATTGCTTTTCTGGGTACCAAACAGATGATATATCACAATCATTTCCTGGAAGCATTGAGCCATCTGGACGGCTGACAGTTTGTGTCTCGTGAAAGCCTCACACAGATGCACCTCCAACCCTTCCTGTACACTCTTGATGCACAGACTGAATATAGTATTTTAACAAAATCAGCGCCCTTCTTCTCCCTATTCTTAGTGTCCTTGATGATTCTAATGTGCAGTAAGGATGTAACAAAGATCTGCTGGGGATGATCAAAGAGTGAAGTCCAAATGTACACAAATACAAGCACTTAGTGGAAATTTCAAGCACTTAGAATTACCTAGGTTCCCTTGCTCTATCTTCAATGAAATAAGAATAGATATAGAAAAGGCTGAGCTAAGGCAGGAAACTGGTCGACTGTTGCCTGCACTCCTGAACAGGCAATGCAGGGTCCCACAAGATGAAACAGTACCATCTCTGGGAAAGTAATACCCTGCTTCTATCGACAGTATATCCTTGTATAGTTAAATGCATTTTACTTTAGAGACTTCCCACAGCCTGGGTCATTCTACCCTCAGTAATGTCTAATTAGGTATTTCCATAGTTACTTTGAGAGATAATAATGAGTCCCTCAACCCCCTAAAACATCACAAGGACTTTAGGAAGCATGTCGAAGGGAAAGCAAAACAAAACCACAAATTACCATATTCAAGCAAATAATCAGAGGCGAATTTGGCTACTGAGGCATGTTATCTTTCACTAATTATCATTTTAAATGATAAAAAACTCAAAATGAATGCTACTTTCTCCACCCCTGTGCTGCATAGAGAGCTCCTTTTCCCAACTCCAGGAACTAAGGGCCTAATTATTTTCACTTAATAATTCAGCCCCATCTCCTTGGCACCGATTCCATTCGTTGCAGTAAATGGGGGCACACTTCTCAAAAGAGAGTGCAGTTGTCAAAAATAAAGCCCTCTCTTTCCTTGCCTCCCCTTCCCACTCCCTGGCACACAGAATGACTATAATTAAGAACAGTCCAATTCATAGCCACAGCTCAGATTCCTCTGATCCCCAAAGCTGGCAGGAGGGTCTCCTCTTTGCCTTGAGTGGGTTTTCAGTCCCAGAGGAGTGAAATTCAGACACACACTCCAGTCACTTAGGATATAATACAGTTTTATATTCTGTAGGTCCTGTCACGTCTCTACAAAAGGAGCTTAAATTCAATCGATAAGCATCCTTCTTACAGGATTCTGAGTTGCTCTTCAGATGGAAATGAGGAATGATTGTTTCAGTCCTATCACTGATTCAGGGCCTCATTTGTTGACAAACATAATATCAGAATTCGACAAGGAAACAGTGTCGTTCCAGGCAGTGGCTGTGCAAAGGTGCATCTGACATAATGACTTTGTTCAACCCCCTCGGACCCATGCAGTGGGGAGGGGGCTCATGGGGTGCAGCATAGCTACATAGTTTCCACCGGGGGGAACTGGTGAATAGAGGGAAAAAGACTAATTTTTGAGATCACTGTAAATTATATACTTTCTATGTCCACATTTGAAAACAGTGAAAAACCTTTCAAATATAAAATTGCTGTTGGTGAGTACTTGCAAGGAGAATCTAGCTGTGAGCCTGAGCAGCATGCGAAGGCTTTCAAGCTATTTCATGGTCTCCCCAAATCTTTTTGGCCTCATTTTCCATGTGAGTCTACATTTACACTCTACTTTGGCTGCCACCAAACAGATGTTTCTCTAATGCAGGGCAACCTCATGTCTTTGTGTATATTTTTTCATCTAACGATATTTCTTCTGTCTATTCTGTATGTGGAATTCTGGGACATCTTTCAAGCCCTTCTGTAGGAAGCATGTTGCATTAGGAATAATATGGAGAAGAATCTCAACTTCAGTACTTGATCTGCAGTTGCTAGCTGTGGGCAAGTTGTTTATTCTCTGTGAACTCAGTTTTCTCGTGTGTAAAAGCAGAGTTTGCAATAGTTTCAACCTCCAAGAGCTATAGCAAGTAGCAAATGCCAGGGACTTGCAAAGTAAGACATGAGGTGGATGTTGCATGATGACTTCTTTCTTCTCTGCTTTTGTAGAATAAAATTGCAGTAAATTAGATTTGAGAAAACACAAGAAATTTATGTCACACCAAAACCCAGACTTCCTGGTCCAAGTCCACAGGCCAGTAGCTACAGGTAGGAAGAGATGTGAGATCCATGGTTTCATGAAATGAGAAGAAAAGACTCAGTGCCACATGGAATGAATGAGTCTGACATTATGCTGGCTGGTCTTTTGGTGGACAGTTTGAGAATACTGACCAGAAAGTTTCCTGTTATTGAATAAATGCATAAGGGATTGAATTGCCAGAGTACATAGATATACATTTTTACCCCTTCCATAGCAACTAGTACTGGGGATTTAGTAAGTGATCAGTGACTATTTGGATCAATAAAGGAATGGTTTTCATTCCATATTATAGGCAATAAATGATTTAAAAAGATGTATAACAGATTTGAGATGCGATAGAAGTGGGTTTATGTTAGATCTGTCTACCAGTTACTCTCTTTCACAAGACGAATGTTAGTAGAGAGGAGGTCACAAAATGACAATTTGCTCTGTCTGTCTGTTTGTCTGTTTGTCTATCTCTCTCTCTCTCAGATAAAGCTTGAGCTTTTGGTATGCCCCTGAGTCCTATTGTCTCTTACCTTATGCTACCTACGTATTTTTAGTCACTTAGGTAAAACCACACAGGACCTTCCCAGAGGAGGCCATGCCCACATTGAGTATTAGAGTGTATGAGTCAATCACAGGTTAGTGGAAGAGAGGAAAATGGTGTTAGTGAATCTGGCTCACTCATGGAGCAGGGACTAGTGTGTTATTGAAAGGAAGAGTGTCAAAAACAAGGGCAGGAGAAGTTGAGGGGAGACTTATGGGTGAAGTGGATAATGAGGGCCTTGTAAGACACTCTAAAGTAGTGATGGAGAACCCTTTAGAGCTCGTGATGATACAAACAGCACACTGGGCCACATGTGTGATACTTGTACCACCCATGTTTGAAGGGGCCTTGGTTCAGACCAGGCAGTGTGCAATCAATGAATAGGGCCCTGTTGTGTGCCTGGCAGCATCCTCTTTCCTTGTAACAATGGACAAGCTTGGTGCTTACTATGCCCGTTGAGACAGATAAGTAAGGAGCAGTACGTTTCAATGTAACTTCTTTTCTACCATAAGGGAGTTAAGCAGTGGTGGCTGGGAGCACAGCAGAATTCCCACTACTGCACTGCGATGACTGCTTTACTGGTGGAGACACTGAGATTTTCCACAACTCACAAGCTTGAGCTCACTCCATTGCACAGGGTTGGCAAACAATACGCAAGTGAGATGCCTTTGGTGTAAAATCTCTTACTGACTTCTGGGCCACAGACTTGAAGATTCACCTCTCTGTTCTCCCTGGTTGCCAGGGGTTGGGGAACATGGCGTGTGTCCGGCAGGTCTCTGCATGTCTTGCAGTGCCCAGGCTTTGGTGTCTTTTTTCCCTTCCATCTCCCTTTGCCCCCTGATATGCTGCCAGGCTGTTGCTTAGCAACCTCTCTAGCAAGACTGTGCATCCTGGCATAAATTGCTGTTATGAGTGGGAGAGATTTCTCCCTCCTCTCTCTCTCTCCTGCATTTTAGGCAAAGAGACATCCTAAAATAGGGCATATATTTCATTTCTTTCTTTTTTTCTTTTTTTTTTTTTTTGACAGACAACTTCTGTGTAAATGTTGAAATCTGTGTTGTCTGTCAGGAGCAGCCAATCTGAAAACTTTGCTGGAGAGAATGTATATTTAGTAACCAGTGACAAAGAGAGGAAGACATTGAGATGTCAATTATTTTAGTGAGTTAATACAAAAGCTGGGCATTTAAATCAAGTGTTTAGGGAAATGGGAAGGAAAAGAGAGCCAAGCTCTGTACAGATTCTTGAATTTTAAACAATCCAGGTCTTTGCTTTGTTGAACTTCATTCTATTGCTAAGAAGGCCCACAGTGTCAGCCGAACCCGCAAAGTATCTGTGAGAGTATTTAGGCTGCTAAACTGATGCTTATTCTGGATATTTGTAAGAAAAGGTACTGGATTTATAAGCAAAGAGGCTGCATTTGAGTCCCAGCTCTGTGCATTTTTGCATTTGGATCCTGGTATGGGCTGACCCTTTGTTAAAATTTCAAAGGTTTCTAAGTGAGCTGGTGAATAGCCTGCACTCACCCTTCCTGCTCCAGGATCAGCACCTTTGGCACCTGCCTGCTGCCTCATTACCCACCATCCTTGCCCCCTCCACAGTCTGGGGATTCTAGGACCACATTATGGTAATGCGTGATCTGTACCAAGATTAATTTGCTTGTGAAATTTGCCTATCAGCATTTCTATAACCCTATTGGAACAGTTCTGAGCTGGGGCAATTTGTTACCAGGAGCCATCTGGAAATGTCTGCTGTATCTTTGATTCTCACAGCTGAGATATGAAGGTGAACTGTCATGGGGTGAGCCAGGGTCTGGTATCCTACTGTGGGCAGGACACGTCCTCACAGCAAAGATGACACAACGGAAATGTCAAGAATCCTGAAGGTGAGAATATGATTCTACAGTGATTAGCTGAGGGAGAGAAGCTAGAGGAGTTACCTCTGCATTTTCTGGCTTTCCACAGTACCTGGCAAGTCTAGACTCCCCAGAAAAATCATTCTTTAATGAGGAAGTGGCTGAATAAAAGATGAATATACCTAAAGTCTGAGCCAATATTTTCCTTTTCAGTTACTGGAGCTGGACAGTTTTCAGCAGTCTGGTTGTTACATCATTTTGTGCTGATTCTCTCTCTGGATAACAAGAATATCTGTGGCAGTGACATGACTGTGTGGTGTAGGTTTATGGTTAAGCATGAGTTGACTAAGGATTAGTAGTCTGAACTAGCACAGCTCTGCAGTTGGTCTACAATGTGCTGATGCCCATAGAATTGTGTGTGCGTGTTGTCTCTAGTGGATTTTCTAGTCTGTAGTGATATACTTGTTTCAACCTTATTTCACACTGATTGTGAATGACCCCAAGACAGCTGGCCTGAAAGCCTCTGTGATTCTTAACAGAACATTTTGATAAATTTGTATGCATGCATAAATTTATACTTTGGTACCTGTCTGCCTACCTGCCTGTTCGATTAGTTTTGTTTCTTTGGAGAACCTTGACTAATATTCTCCCTGACAAGTGTCGGAAAGAATCAGCCTGCTAACAGCTTCATTTGGACTCCTGACATACGGGAGAAGGAGAGAATAAGTTCCATGGTTTTATACCACTTAGTTTGCAGGAATCTGTTAGAGCAGGTGAGATAATAATTGTATCCCACACACTCACTCTTCCTGCTCCTTGTCTCATTTCTCTGGGTGGCATCATCAGCCTGGCAGCAGTGCAGGTCCAAACTGTGTCCTGGCTGCTCCCAAGGTACCCATGGCACCCAGCCAACCAATGAGTTCTGCTCCCTCTGCCCATTAAATGCCTTGTCACTCTCTTCCCTCCACTATATGCCTCTGTCCAGTCTGTGATCTCAGAAGTTACCCCAGAGGGCGCTGCAGCAGCCTGCTTCTGTCCCAGCATGTCTGTCTATGCTTAAGGTGCTCATCCCTTCTTCTGCCTCTAAATGCAAGGCTGACCTGACCCTAATGAAAATCTTACCCTGAGTTCTTTTTATAATCATGAACCATACACACTTTGTACACAGGACAGGGTTGTGTTTGGGATCCTTCATGGATACTGAGATCAATGGACATCCAGTTCCTTTATGTTAAATGGTGTAGCACTTGCATATGACCAACATATATTCTTCTGTATATTTTATTTATTTCCTTTTCTTTATAGCTTTGGTGATGAAACACAGGACCTTGGGAATGCTAGATAGGTCCTCAGTCAATCATCTAGGCCTGTCTATTTATTTAAAATCCTCTTGGATTCTTATAGTAACTAATATAATATAAATAGTGGTCACACACTGTTATTCAGGGAACAATGACCAGAAAAATATCTGTACTGAATAGTGCAAATGTAATTATTTTAAAAAATATTTTTATTCCATGGTTAATTGAATCTATGAACGTAGAAACCATAGATACAGAAGGCCATTGTGCATGTCTTTCCTGATTGCCTTTTTATTACACTTTTAATTTTTTATTCTTTCCAAGAACATTTAATTAGCCCCTACAACACACAAGCTTTCGTGCTTGGCTCTGGGTAGACATGCATGAACGGAACTAGGCATAATTCCTTCGTCCTTGGAGGTTATTTTTAACCTGGAAGAGGAACATGCATAATGATCGCATCACAGGGGGAAAGTGAAGGATGACTAACTGGAGCAAGGAGAGCAACCGATGGGGGATGGGTTTTCAAGTTGCTAATTTAGCTACAGGATGGAGAAGTTTTCTCTGGGGGAGTAAAGCCTTAGCCAGGACTTTGGATGAGCCAACAGGAGCATAGGGCAAGTGTGGAGGAGGGGAGACATGACTTGGAACACAGCAAAGCATGCCTACGAGCCCAGACAGAAGTGAGTATGGCTGCAGTGAGACTTCCGAACCGTCATCATGTGAGAGAAAGGAAAGAGCAAAGGGGGAGTGACCACAGAGGGTCCTGCAGGCTGATAGGAGCCTGGGCTGTATTTAAAATCTAGAGTGAAAGTTATTAAGGTGCCTTTGATAGCGATTGAATTGATTCGGTTTATCCTTAATGTGTCATGTAACCTGATCTGGGGAAGCAGGCTAGAAAAGAGAGAGGGCGAGTTTGGGAAGATACATGAGAAGGCTTCAGATTGATAAGAGATGAGGGGGCTATTCAGAATGGAATCTGGAAATGGGATCCACAGTAACTTGGGAAGGGAGGTAACAAGGACAACGTTCCCTGTTTCTGACTCAGAAATGAATAATTGGTCCAGTATGTGGCCCTGGAGAAAACAGGGCAATGGGCAAGTGCAGACTAGCATAGTTGTTCAGGATTTACTCATAGTTCTTATTTTGTCCAGATCTGGCTAACAAGCTCTTACAGTGCACACTCCAGCTTTCCTAGATGGCAGTCCTTCCCAACTGCCAACGTTTCTTCTGAGAATATTTGCTGTGTTTTCATCTGTCATGACCCTGCTTTGGAGAACTCCCTAGACTTGGTTTACTTAGAAGGCTTTGAATTCAGTTCCCCCCCCCAGAATATCCTACAGAAAAGAATTTTCTGACCTCTCCTTCTACCTTCAGAAAGGTTATGTGTATTTTCTGTAAAATCATTTTTCAAGAATAAATGCATTTTATGCAAAAATGTAGGCATTCATCCTATTGGTTGAAGATTCTTTTTCTCAGGTCAGATGGAAATCATAAGTAGGCAAATTTAGCTTCACTTAGTATAAGTAACTCTGAGCACTGATTGCCACTGGCTTTCAACAATTAGTGTTGCTAACCTTCACTGCTGTTCTCCAGGAACTCTTTTAGAAGCTTGAGATTCTGAGTCCAAGCAGCTTATATTGCTCCCTGTCACTTGCTGGTTGAAGGCTGTTTCACTACTCCCAGCCAGTGCTCCCAGCTATTTTCACTGTACATTAGTGCAGCTCAGACTCCTCCACTTGAGATAGAAATTATGAGTAGGTGAATAAAATGATCTAAAAGACATTTATGGGGTCTTATGCTATAATACAAGAGGAAGCAGTACATGGACTCTAGATAAGGCTGAAAGGAGACTGCTTATATAATCAAGAAGCTTGGTTCATGATACATCCAATGTCTTGCCAGTAGTTGCACATTTTCTGCTTATTCTTGGGTAGGAAAAAACCTCCATGGATTGAGCTGTGATATCTTTCCACAAAGGGTAGAATTATCTAAACACACAATGAGGTAAAATTATCTAAGACAGACTGAAGCTCTCACATACTGTAAGTCTGTAAGTGTCCGTGAGGCATTTGGGACAGCTGTATTTGTTGACAATAAAAGAAAGAAAAAAAATACCTCATCAAAAGCATCAGGCTTTTATCTTTTGTTTCAAGCATAGCAAGATATTGGACATCTCACGTCTATTCAGGACCCAAGTTACACGTAAACATCCAATAACAATAATACAGCACTAACTTGTACATGGTGGCCATGAGCATCCAGTGATAAAAGGATGGGAAATGTTTTATAAACTCATGTCAATAATGAATTGTGCAGTGTTGAATGAATAGAATCCTAGCAGTCACTTCCAAGAAAATTTTAAGCTATGAATGTTTAAAAGACAATTTATTTTCTGTTACCTGAATGTATTCTTCAAATTGTGAAAGCCACTATATAGTAGTAGAGTAAGATTCCAGTGGACTTAGTTTTTAAGAGATCACATTCTTAAATAAAGACCTATGAATCAAGACTAAAGTGTAATATTTCTTCACCTATTCAAAGTTATACTCGGTATAAGGCTGTTAACTTAAATATTTTGGAAAGAATAATCTTTCCTTTTAAATTGATGTTAGTTTTTTTTTTAATGATCTGTATTAGCAAAATAATGCATTTTTTATCTTAATCATCCAATGATCTAATCTAAAAGGTCTAAAATATATGAAAGTTGTGTTCACTGTCTTCACATGATCTTCATTTTTAGATTATTTTTTACCTAGTGAATTGTTTGTAAGTGTTGAAGAAACCTAAAGGAAATAGACAGGCTTTGTAGAAACACGCGGCACAGGGTCTCCTGGTTCCCAGGGGAGGATCATGTGAAGGGCTTACGTGAACAACTGCATGGGCAGCAGGAGGGGAACTGTGTGAGGCGAGGAGTGGGCACAGTGTTTTAACAATGGCTGATGGGGAACCTTCCCCCCAGTGGTGCACACCTGGAGGAGCAGAGTAACTCCCCATTCCACTTTGGAGCTCTGTGTGGCTGTTAAGGCCAAAGCACATGAAATTTTAGGCCTTATAGTTTATGAGTGCAGTGACAATCTGAGCATCCTGTGGACAAAAACCGGACAATTTTATCACGCGTGGCTAAACGCCACCTGACACATCCCTCGGTTGCAATGCCTGGCTGTATTTTAGGGAGGCCATCTTTGCTGTTGAGCACTTTGGTGGGCACCAGGGAAGTCTTACAGGGGACCTGCAGAAATGCATATCTTGAGGCTCCCAGACCAGAGGTGGGCAGACAGAGAAAAGAGGGCCAAGGGAAGTCCTCTAGATAAATATTCCTCAGGAATAACAGCTGCTCTGTAGTTTCATGTTGTCATGGTCATAATTTCCCAGGGAAACCCTTGACTTACCTTTTCTGGGGACCTAGGAAGAGAGAAAGGAAACCCCTTTTGTGCCACGGCTGAGGAAACCTGTGTCACTTGCCTGCAAAAGTCCATTTATATCAATGAAACAGTCTTGCAAGCACAATGCAAATTGCGTTATTGCTACACGAGGCTGGCTGAGCTGCTTCAGTGACTCCTTAAAGAGAACACTATCATTATGCCTGATTTGTGATTTTACAGCCATGGAGCATAGGGCAGAGAGTCAGGTTGGTTTTTTCAACACTTGTCTAATGGGGAGGTATGTTTCACAAAACACATCATTTGTGTGTGTGTGTGTGTGTGTGTGTGTGTGTGTTTAAATGCAGAAAGATACTATGTAAAGAAAGCCTCAATCTGCAGGAGATGTGAATCTGAGATGGAATACATTCTGCTCCATGCCAGGAGAGCTCCTCTTGGTTCTGGCCAGTGAGCTCAGCTTGCACACTTATCAGGGCTGGGAAATTGCTGACACAAAAGGGAAACACGAGTTGCAAACAGTTGACTTGGTATTTTTTCCTCCAGTAGGAATTTCCAAGGTTTGTTTGTTTGTTTTCAATGCTAGCTATTCCCTTGAAGTCTCCTTAGAAGGAGGTCATGTGAGGAGAGATAAACCTGATTTTTAGAGGCCAATGAACCAGGCTTATACTCTGAAGGGTAGTGATCTGATCTAAAGAGTAAGATAAAAATCTAACTTTTGAGAAGAATAAGTTTCACACTGAGGTCACAGGCAAAGTCCAGGGAACTTCAACAAATTAAAAGAGTGATATTTTTGTCAGACTCTCCTGGGTGTTGACTCCCTTTCTTACTAAGTGAGTGACATTAGATAAGTTAGCTGACTTCTCTGAGCCTCAGATATCCTTATTTAGAGGTGTGGATGATGAGAGAAGCCCTGCCACACAGGGCATTGTACGCATGATGAGGTAGAGAACATTGGGCATACAAAACCCTGTACAAGGGTGGCTTGCTATTATAAGATGCAGGCCTTAGGGAGCAGGAGGAGAGTGCTTTGTTCTCGTCCTACAAGCAGCATCCTATGCGACATCCTTGACCATTCCCTCAAGTATGAGGACATGTAAGGGTCTTTTTCAAAGCGTAGGAATCCTCGAGCACTTCAGAGTTGGGCAGAAAGATTCTTAGGAAGAATCTAGTTCCTAGAGGGGGAAAGAAGCGCTATGGATCAGAGCTATTTTATTATCAGGGATCTGTCACCTCTATGCTTTTTATTTTTCTTTTTTTACCATTTAGTGCAGATTCACACTCTTAGCTGTACCCTGGAGTCATGAAATATGTTAAAAATGTCCAGTTTCACCCCTGATCAATTAAGTCAATGAAACATTTAAGTCAGTTTCAACAGTGAAACTAGGGTTTCAGCCTATGTAACAGTCCCCAGCTGAGTGCAGCATGCATCCATATTGAACACCCTGGTCTAACTCTAGGCTGCTCCTGCTTCCCCATGTCATTCAGTGCTGGGTACCGTTCTCTACGCTGCAGACAAATCATGCCCATTATTGAATCAGTGTTGACCCCAGGGATGGGATTCAGAATAGCTCTAATCCAGGACCTTGGGCCAGCCAAGTCCATGACTTGACTTGGCCTCCTGTGACGCTCAGCACAGGTCTACTCCAGTCCAATGGGCATTCCTCCGGTTCACAGCGCACCAGACCATTCCTCCTGGCAGCTGCTGTTTCCTTCTGCTGGAAGTTTCTTCCTTTTGACAGTGGAGTGGTGACTCCTACTTATTCAGTTTTCAGTTCAAACCACTGCCCACACCTGTTCTTCCCTCTGCTCCGACCCCCACATATTCCTGATCATCACTGCCTGATTTATTTCTGCATAGTGTTGGTTACACAGCTGACTTACTTCTAGATGACCCACCTCGGTCTGTGGAGCATGCTCTCTGTGGGGGCTGGGTCTTTTTGCTCTACCCCAAAGTTAGCTCCAGGGAAAGACAATACCTCCCATGGGTCCCTATAACCATTTGCAGGCTGCTAACTTTCTCCTGCTGTTGTCTTTGATTCTTCCCCTTTCTCCATTTCAGTATCTTCTCTCCTCTTCCCCCTCCTTTCATAGTGTCATAGACATAGTAAGCAGATATCTTTTTTTTTTAGGTTTTTTGAGACAGGGTCTCGCTTTGTGGTTCAGGCTGGCCCTGAGCTCAGCCTCCAACTCATATCACAATCCTCCTGCCTCTGCCTCCCAAGTGCTGGGATTACAGGTGTGAGCCACCACGCCCGGCACTGTGGTATGTGGTACTGGTTGCTGCTGGGGTGAGTCTCCACGCCCAGTATGGTATGTGGTTACCGGAGATTGAACCTGGGTCCTTGCGCTTGCAAGACAGGCGCCAGAACCACTGAGCTAACTCCCCGGCCAGTAAGCAGATATCTTGTTGCTTGGTAAATCCACATTTTGGGATACCAGAGGAGGGGATCAGAAAGTGTTAAGTATACGCAGTCTGCCATTCCTAGAACCAATGTATCTTTTGAAAACATTTTCTTTTCCTTCTGCTGCATTATTACCAAGCTTAGGGGAAAAAAACCCAAAAAAACCTCTGGACAAAAATGTTTCAGTCATGAGCTGTTTGTACTCTCTGCTCCATTTCCTTCCTTGAGGGGTTTTATTAACTTAAAATGGAAACTCTCCCTTTGGAAAAGTATTTAATGTATTTTCAAAATGTACCAAATGGCAGTGTGTAGGTCAGTCCCGGCTAGATCCCACTGCTTTTCGCTGTTTGCTTGGCCCTGGAGCCTTTTCCTCAGGCTCTCAAACGAGGTACTCTCCTGAGTCCTGGGCCTGTGTTTAAGCCTTGAGGCATCTTGATACAAATTAGAAATGTATAAAAATACAAGACTGTGAAAAAAGATTCAAGCCTTACATCTGTAGAGGACCACAAATAATGAAGGCAAAGTCACTTCAGCCATAGAGCAGAGCACAGTGGATGATATTGTACATAGAAGCAGTAGCACCTACTTTCCCTGGACTACCATTATGCCAAACTTTCAACACTTTTTGCATTTGTTTGCTTACTTGTAACACTCTATCACAATCTGTTCTCTGCTTTGACCTTCAGAAGTCTGTAAATAAGCTTGTATCAGTACCATGATGCATGCATGCCTTCATGTAAGAAAACTACCAAGACTCAGAATGTGCAGTGACCTACCTAAGGTCATCTAGGTGATGGGGCTCTAGAATGAGGAACAGAATTAAGAGAAAATATAAATCTAAGTATGACCAAGAGGAATTTATTATGTAGGCTTGTAGGGGTAGAGAGTATACAATGTGCCATATACGGGATATGCGATGGAAGAATATTCAATGGTTGTGTGAAGCCAGAAGAGCCAGAGGATCCTGTACTGCTCAGCCCAATGATATGGAAGCTATGGAATAAGAGAGTTCAAAGATGCAATGCCAGTGTAAGGTTCAAGGCCTGGAAGCTAACTGCAGAGTTGCTGGTGTGTGTTGCAAGGTGAATCAACTGAAGACTGATGTCTAAGGACTGGAGCTCCTCTAATCTAAGGACATTTCCTTGTTCCTTCCCTTTTTATTCCATCTAGTCTACAAGCCTGTGGTTGGAGACCCTCTGGAGAGGGTCTTCCCTCTTCAGTCTGCCGGCCTACAGCTCAGTTTCCTATGGACACCCCAGAACAGTACTATGCCAGTCTGCTGGGCACTTAAAGCATGCAGTTGCCTCATCATGATTACTGGTCACACCATGCTTGGCTGTGCTGCAATGAATGTGGGTATTGATTTGGGCACACTCTGGATCCGTGAGTGCCTGTGTTCTGGTGAAGGAAATCAGTGTGGCATACAGACTGGGTGTCAATGCTAGGTGCAGCTCCCAAGCCCGAGAAAATCCCTCGCCCTTCCTTACTAGCAGCACTGTGGCCTATAAAATGAAGAGGTCAGGAAGAATGAGAAAATTTAGAAATCTTTCCTGTTTTTGCATTTTTTGTTCTCTGATACTCAGTGTACTATTCTACAAAGCTGTTATAGAATCCCATAGTTGTCAATAGTTATTGGTGAGATTTTTCTCTGGGAAAGGGACCAATGTCTACTGAGATTCATACATGAAAACAGGCGAAAAACATGACAGAGCAAGTGGAAGCAGAAGCCTCAGGGACCATTCCTTCCCAGCTGATAATTTCTCAGTACGAGTTTCTTCATCTCTGAGTTATGTGTGTTCAGACCATCCATCCAGGGGTGTGAAAGGAGTAAATGAAATAATGGGATTAAACACAGCACGTTGACAGTACTGCACAGAGGATGTGCAGGAAGCCTCCAGTAAAAGGAAAGGCCCCCTGTGGTTCCCAGCCTTGATCCTCTTTCTGTGTTGGGAAGCCTACTGCACGGCGCCCTCTTTGCCTCTTTTCTTGCTCTGTCTCAGGCATAGCTGTGACCTGCCTGACTAGAGGATGATGGGATTAAACTGGGCCTGGTCTGCTTAGCACAGATTTTACTGCCCCACTAAGAAAGCAAATTGCTTGCAGAGGGCACAGTGATAAAGGCTCTCACTAGGCTTTGGCTTTGTGGGTGGAGGAAGGCTGCCACAAGCAACTAGTAATTGGGAACACAGGGCAAGATGATCTCATTCTGTGGCTCATTTGAAGGTCATTTGGGCCTTACTCTAAGTTGTAGTCAACAGTTTCAACTCTAATGTTAACAACAATGAAAAGATATTTTGACCTTCAACTGCGTGCTGTTCATCGGATTTGTTTATTGAGAGCCTGGTGGGAAAGGAATGCAGTGTACTGCTCTTCTCTTGCAGTGGCCCCATCCCCAATGCCCACTAGGTGAGGCTGCACTTGCTCCTCACTATCTGACTTTGAGGAAGACTTTCCATTTCCTTCCCATGAACTTCAGGGGGGCAGATGACATAGCGTCATCAGTCACCTTATGTTTCTTTCTTTTTTTTTTTTTTTAAGGTTTTTTGAGACAGGGTCTCGCTTTGTGGTTCAGGCTGGCCCTGAGCTCAGCCTCAAACTCACATCACAATCCTCCTGCCTCTGCCTCCCAAGTGCTGGGATTATAGGCGTGAGCCACCACGCCCGGCACTGTGGTATGTGGTACTGGTTGCTGCTGGGGTGAGTCTCCACACCCAGTATTGTTATGTGGTTACCGGGGAATCGAACCCGGGTCCTTGCGCTTGCAAGACAGGCGCCGGAACCACTGAGCTAACTCCCCGGCCCACCTTATGTTTCTTAACCCTTCCTAACATACCTTCCTCCTGGAGCTAACCTACATTCCACTCTCTACCATTTATTAAACCTGCTCCCTCCAGGCACATGGCACCGGCCTTATTTAAGGAAAGATGAATAAATACTTTGCTTTCAACTCCTCTCTTCTTTTATACAGTCACCCCTCTGCCTATTAAGATTGAGATTTGGAGAGGTCTCCAGAAATGTGGCTATCATTGGTTTATCTTTCCCATATGTGACAAAACCTCAAGTTGGTGGATTGCCAGAGTTCCAATAGATAACCAGGGAGCCCTTTTTAAGGGAGTTTTGATCTCCCTCTGTGCATGGACCATTTAAATATTCAGTGGGCCACATCGAACTGTGGTTTAATCTGACATGTCCAGGGACACATGAAGGCTATCCAACCTTTTCACTTGCATATCCAGCCTATAGAAGCTGTCTCATTTATCTGATACACCAAGACCCTTCTTGCTGTTACATTAAACCTTCATAGATCTACCTGTATCAACACATCCCAGAATGTTTCAGCCTGGAGAGGAGCTAAGTAATAAGAATCTGCATCTGTGTTTGGAGATATTACCAGACCTTTGGTCATAGTTTAGTGACTTCCTCAGAGGTAAAGGCCCAGTGTTCAGTTCAAAACAGTTTAAGCTATTGATTTCACTGATTCCACTTTGAGAGGCTTTCTTTATTCCCTAACTGGATCATCATTTTCATCCCTTCTGAACCTCATTGTGTCAGTCAGGATAGGCTGTGCTGGGCTGTAGTAATGACCTCCCGACCTTATTGTGTTTATGTGGGTGAGCAGGGAGGATGATGTTCACATTAGTGGCTCAAGGGCCATGCTCTCAGAGCAGCCACCATCTCCAGTAATTCTGAGATGCTTATTTCTGTGCCAGAGTGAAAAAGAAAATGGAATGAATTGTGCATGGTTCCTTAAATCTTACAAATGGAAGTGATGCATGCCACTTCTCACATTTCCTGGGCCAAGATAAGTCACTTGGACCTATCTAGCTCCAGCAGGGGTACAAATAGCCATCCTCTCATGTATCTGCCGGCAAAGAACCAGAGTTATTTGGCAGGCAGAGCTGGATATTTTTACCTCACCAGCTTTTTTTCTTTTCAGAAGGGAAAAAATAATTCTAGAAGCTATCCATTAAAATGTGAAAATTACCCAAGCATGTATTTTACTTTACTCTGTTTAAAAAGAGCAAACTTTGACCCCAAATGGGAAAATAATTCTCT
>PVIR01000899.1:19843-103546 GCA_004026965.1 Petromus typicus | reverse complement strand
GTTGATTATTAGCAAGGGGACTATTTAATTTAAAAACCCCTAGGGCTTGAAAAACAAAAGTGAGGATGACTTGCTTGGGAACAAGCTTTGGAGTTGAACAGCAGTGTTCCATTTCAAAATGCCCAGGCTTACAGTTTGACCCTCTGAACAGACTACTACTAATTGTCCTGTGCAGTGTTATACTTACGTTGGACGTTCATTTGGATGATGACAGTGGACAATTACAGTGATAGTTTTGAAATTCTCAATTCCACATCTTGTCCTTCTAACTATGCTTTCAGTAACTCTTAACCTTCATGCTGAATTTGCAAGCCTGGATTGGTAGCCATCATTCATAGTTCAAAATATTGACAGTCACAAAGACTAATTAACCAGTGGAGATGGTAAAACTAATGAATAGAGGAGATGCATTTTATAATATTTGCGTAGTTAGTTTGTGTACAGAGTCTTAGACTAAATTATTGTGATAATTTGCTTCATTTTGATTAGTCTTCCACAGTAGTGATGTGTGTACCATCAACACGAGGACCTTCTCAGGTTTGTCCCTGCAGCATAAATAACTCCTATCATTGTGCCTGGCATCCTACAGGTACTGCAGAACACAAGAAGTTTTGTTGCTATATGTCTGAGCAACCAGGTTTCGAGTACATGTGTGTGGTAGTTTACTGAGATGTCAACTTTAATAACAAATTCCTAGCACAGTGGCTAAGAACAGCTCACATGTGTCTGGATGATGGAGTGAGTAAAGCCAGAAGATCCACCCCATGTGGATAGCACCGCCAAAGGGTTTGTAGTCTGAACAGAATGAAAAAAGTACAGAGGAGAAAGTCTTGTTTCTGCTGCTTCAGAGTGGTTCTGATGTTCACCATCACTCTTGGGTGCCCAGCTCCTGGCTTCTAGTGTAGACTCTTCAGCTTTCAATGCAAAACCTTCCTCTTCCTGAAATGGACTCACATGAGACTCTGTAATTAACATCAGCCTTCCAGTTGTTACTATAACCTTCAGCTTTCCAGAGCAAAGACAATCATTTGACGTTCTCCCATACCTCACTCTTCAGGTGACCATTGTCATCCCACCTTGTGAATCATTTATATATCATCTATATAAATAATTTTAAATCTGTGAACATTAACCAATAGTCTTTAAGTTTCATTTTCTCTTTGGATTAGTCATTCTGTTTTAGAAACTCATTCTCAATTCTTCTATAAACCCCATCTATTTCTTTAGAATATCTTCGACTCCATGCACTAAATGTCTTCATTTGAATATTTTACATCTCTTTTCTCTCCCTTGCCCTCATAACTGGTCTCTCCTTTCCTCTCCTCTACTCTCCTGTCCTTGCCTGTGCTCTTTATTTGTTTTATAGATTAAGTCATAGCAACACTGGCTTCAGTGCCCCTATCTGTAAAGTGGCTCAATGCTGAATAGTTTCAAATGCAGACCAAATTCCAGTCTTTGATGTATCATGTGATATCTCTTAGTATCTCTGCTCATTAGGGCACTTAAATTTCCTTTAATTATTCCATTCATCCAATTTTAATTTTGTAATCTAACTGTGGAATATAATTGGGTTTCTCATATCGAGTCCTTACTGGAAATTGATATAGCCCATGATGTTCCTTTGGTCTGGGTTGTCGTGTGTCTTACCAATTTAGCAGCAATGCCATTTATTAGTGAATTTGTCAAGAGCATACTGAGTGTCTGCTCTGGGCCAGACATTGGGTTAGTTATGCTAATGCAATGAGTAAGACATGATGTCTTTTACAAAGGCTCACAAATGAGAGTAGAAAGATGCATAAACAGAAAAATCATTGTGTGTAGGTAATGAGGCTGAAGTTATAGCTATGCCTGGGGGAAAAAGGAGCACAGAGGAAGCAGTATAATTCAGCCTTGCTGGGTGTGTATGTGGGGGGACTCTCAGATGGATCCCAGTTATTCTTTTATGTACTTTGTTCATCACTTCCCAGGAGGGCAGCCCAAGATGATTGCTGTTACTTCCACACTTATATTCCCTATGACACAGTGTCCATGTTGTCATATGACTCTGCTTTACTGGGTTTCATGAAGCAACTGGCCATAGTGTGAGCTGCTTTCTGGAGAGCCCTCACTGTAAAGCATTGAGAATGGACTTTAACCAGAAGTCAACTCGAAAAAGAAGCTTTCAGTTCCAAAGCCGTCAAGGGAAGGAATTCTCACAGCAACCAAAGAAGACTGGAAGGAGATCCTCATTGGGTTAGCCTTGCGATGAAATCAGCCAGTGCCAACATCTCCATTGCAGCTTCGTGAATCCAGGCAATCCATGTTCGGGCTCTGCCCATAGAAATTTGAGATGACGAGTATGTACTACTAAAGCTATTGAGTTTGAGGTTGTGCATTTATATAGCAATAGGTGACTAGCACAACATTTAAAGGAATCTTTCTGGAAGAAGCATTGCCAGACTGCTGTAAAGAATGGACAGAAGTTTTGGGAAGAAAAAGTGTGGCAGGGAACAGGACTTTTCAAATAGGAGACACAAGTTCTGTATAGGTTTAGAGCAAGTAAAGAGTTGCTTTGTAGGGTGTTAATTAAATGGACCATATGTAATTGCTGATATAGAACATGTTTTCATTTGGAAAAATTCCCATTTTATTTGATATATTAGAAGTAGTCCAAGGCTGCTAAAGATTAAATTTTGAGATGAAGAGGCTGTGTTGACACTCACTTTGACTCATGTATTTTTTGATTTAAAGAGAAATTAATATGGTCTGTTTTCATGAAATCTTCTTCATGTCTTTGAATTAAATTAAGAAGTTAGGATTTCTTCAGGCCTATATGAACTTCACAGATCTGCATTTTATACCATCATGTTCAAGGAACCTACGAGGATTTTAAAGTATTACCACATCCTGCTATTGCATGGTGGAAATCCATCCTGTTCATTTGTCAGAGGGGAACATTGAACTTTGCTTGGTGAGGTTAGTATTCAGAGATCCAGGGCTCCTCACATGCTTATCCCTCTGCCTCCAAACTCATCCATATCCATAGCTTGTATGCTTTTCTGCTCAGAGGTCAAATCGTTTGTTATGGTTTAGATCTTGATGCCCAAACCCCACATAATCAGAGGTGGAGTGTTTAGAAAGGAATTATATCAGAAGGACACTAGACTAATCAATGTGTTCATTGCAGAGTGTGTTCTTAGGAGGGAGGGGCTGGTTAGAAGAGATGGGTCACAGGTGACTGATCTAAAGTACTGTACCATATTTGATTTTGTTTTCTGGCTCTTCCTCTCACTCTTGATCTCTTTTTACTCTTTTTGCTTTGTAGCTTTTATGTGGTTAGTAGCTTTTTTCCCATTAGGGCTTTGCATTATGCCATTTTTGTTTTGGAGTCAATTGACCATACGTAGATCTCTCTGAAATCAGGAGCCAAAATAAACTTCTTCTCCTTTTCTTTGTGTATGTCAGATGCTTTGTCACAGAAAAAGAAAAGAGATGAGTGTGTCTTCCTTCTGGACAGGGTCTGCCCCTTACCTGTGTGGTCTGCCCCTTACCTGTGTGTGAGCTGGGCCTCTGTGCATTTCTTCTTCCCAATGGCCAATCATATATCCTTCTTGGTCTCTGTGATGTCTGTTCCCTACTGAGAATTCTATCTTGACCTCTAGAGATGGCTAAGAGTTTTCAGGGCTGAAACAGTGATCTTGGTTGCCCCTGCATTTCCCAGATTCTTCTTTTAATTTCTCTCAATCCCTTTTGCCCTCCTCAGTGAGAATCTTCTATGATGGATGGATTCTCTGGTCTGTTTCCTGTTTCTGCATCTCTCACCTTTTCAGTCACTGCAATCTGATGGTCTGCTGCTGCATCCTCCTAGAACTCAGTGACTCACCGTGCTGTTTGGCCAGGTCACAGCCTCTCTGTTGTGGATCCCAGGAAGTTGGCCTGTCACCACATCAACTTCTTCTGCTGTTGGCCTCCACCTCAGCACATTCCCTTCATTTCCCTCCATTCCTCTGACTGATCTTTCTCTTTTTCACTCCTTTACTTGTCTTTCTTTTTCCTTTCTGCATTTTTCCCTCAGAGCTTCTCTTTCCCATCACATGTGCAGTATGGATGGTCTTTTCCCCTGAGTTTAGCCTCCATATGGCCATTAGATCTGCATCTCCTACCCTGACCTCTGTTGACCTGCCACTTCAGCTTCATTGCCAGTACATTTATGTGTGCGAAGCTCTCTGTGTGCCCATTAGCTTCTCACAGACACCAGAGTGCTGGACTCTCTGCACCTTTGATTCCTGCTATTGTCTAGGTTGTCTTCTCCTTCCTCCTTACTTTGCTCAGTAGGTTGTCTTCTCCTTCCTCCTTACTTTGCTCTTCTTTTAAGACTTTCTCAGGATCTGGCTCCTCCTAGAACCTTCAAGATCCTCTGTCTGGAGCTGCATAAATTTGACCTTCACACCCATCTCCCTCCCTAGTGACATTTCTTGTTGTGTGTGATTCTTGTTTCCCCTTATTTGTAAAGTTCAGGAAAACAGCCTTTCTTTCCTTTCACCCATTTGTACTAAGAGACAGCCATTATGCCTGTCATTCATCCACCTTTCTGTCCATCTATTCATCATCCAACTGTCCATCCATCCACCCATCAGTGCATCCTATCCATCCACCCAGAAAGCATGATATAATATCTTCACTAAGCAGCTTCATAGGCATGGTGATTCATAGTGATTAAGGATTCTGCTGTCAAAGAACTGACAGTGGATAGGGAGATACACCATAAAGACCCCCCGGGAGTTGTGCTTGGTGTGTTGTATTATGGGATTTTGGAGAAATGTCACCTAATTCACAGGATGGTCAGAGACACTCTCCCAAACCCATGACCTAGTGGAGCATGAAGAACCAGCTAGTGAGCTGTAAGACAGAGAATTAATGTAGTATGCTCCCGGTGGAAGGTACAGTGATGCAAAGGCACAGAAGAGACATAAAGCATGATTATCTGGACAAATAGGGAATGGCTCCCACATCTGACCTGGAGTTTGATGTGGGATCTGCTGAGAAACTGGGAGGAGAGGAGTTTGGGCTCTGCCTGCCTCCCGAGGAACAGATGGAGAGGGTCAGAAAACACTGAAGGAGCTTACTGACAACGCTGCACACTAACTCAGATGAGAGATGATGGTGCGGGTACCTTCTAATTAAAAGTTTATTGATCTGACCAGAAGTATTCCTTAAAGGTGTGACAGATGACAAGTGGCAAAGACAGATCTTGCTCTCGGGTCTCTAATTATGCCACAAGGGTAGAGTGTGGGGTTGTTTGGCTCTGCTCTTTATAGATGTCCATAAATAAGACACGTGGATGTCTTGTTGAATATGGGCCAGCTGGTACTTTCCTTCTTAATGGAGGGTAAAACGAAGTTTGGATTCGTAATGTTACTATTGGGGATTCCTGTACTTGAAATTTACTTTTGCGTTGGTTCTGAATGACCACACTGACTGTAGGTTTTTTCCAACTTTAAGTGACAGAGAGAACAGATGTCCTGTTTCACTTTTCTCAGTTTGCCTTGATCAGAAGCAATCAAGGCTACAGGGCTGCTGCTGGGATCTGTGGGGAAATCAAGCTTCTGCTGGTCTTCACGCCATCTGAGCCAAGGAGTCTGCGTGCTGCTGAAGGAAGCCTCTCTCTCAGCTGGCCCAGATGTGGCTTGCTGGGGCAGAGGATAAAGGCCAGCCTGGCATGACAATTTAGAGGGAAATTTGTCTGTTTCTAGAATCACCGGCACAAACAAAGAGAACATATTCCTGTGAAATATTATTTTCCCCATTTTTTTTTTTTGGCCTGAAAGTATTGATTTCTTTTTGTGTAGCTGGTGGGAGTCCTCCTCTAGCAGAAAGTAGGTTAGTACTCTGGTGCAGTGTGGGACAGTGGGATGTGGCAGAAAATGGCTTTTCTGTTAAACAAGACCCCTTCGCATTCACATCTGTCTTCTCTACCTCTTTTGGAGTCATTTAGTTCACCCCCATGAGCCTCAGACAGCTGTGTGCTCTTAGCTCCCCCCAGACTTTTGTACTGGCTGCTCCTTCAGCTTGGAGCACTTTTCTCTCAGTGTGCTCCCCGGGACTTCACGTTCACATAATAGCCAGAAACAAAAATATCTTTCTTCAGTGTCACAGAGTGAATTAGAGGCAACTAGCAATGATGCCCAAGGATACTCTTTGGCAAACCTGCCTGTTAAAGAGCTATGGCCTAGCTGTTCTGGGGTTAGATGTCAGGAGAGAAGACACTCACAGCTCAGTGGATAGAGCTAATGTCTCCTCCAGGTTTTCTGCAATACGGAGTGCAGGTGAGCAGGGAATGTTTCCCTTATGTCTCGGTAGAGTCCACACCCACTCTCCGCAAGTCAGTATACATAGTGGTTTGACCTCTAAAGAAAGGTCAGATAGAAAGTTCTGAGACCAGCCTTGAGCCACAGAGGCCTGAACCTATGTTTTCGAGTCATGAGCCTTGATTTTTCATGTGACTCGTGAAAAAAGTCATGATCCTTACCTCTTAGGTTGCATGAAGGATTCACATAGACAAGACATGTAAAGAGAGTGCACATGCCTCTTCTCTTTCATGCCTCGTGTAATACAGCTAACACATAAGGTCTCTGCTGCTCTCTGGAGCTTGGAATGATCTTGCCCAATTTTCCATATTTGCTTCTCACAAAATACTCTAAAGTGAATAATCCATTACTGTTTCTGTATTGCAAATGTGTAAACTGAGTCTTCAAGAATATAATAATGTGCTTGAATTTAACAGCTAGTAAGTGGAAATTCAAGCTGCCACTGGATTAGGAGCCGAGGAATCCTATTTAGAATGTGTTCTGATATCCTGCCTCATTTTTACCAAAAGAAAAAAAAAAGAAAAAAAAAGAAATTTTTTTTCTGACTCTATACTCATTTGAAATCTGAGGGAAGATGAGAACTATGATCTTAGAAGCTCTGCTAGGAAGCATGTGCCTGAGATTTTTTTAAGGGTCAAAGGCTCAAGGTGACTTTGATTTTCCCAGTCCAAACAGGAGCATCTTACTTTCTTAGTTACTTTTTTTGTTGCTGAAATGAAATATGTGACACCTAACATTAAGGGAAGAAAGGTTTATTTAAATCCCAGTTTGAGGAGGTTTCAGTCCATAGTTGGCTGATTCCAAGGCAGGGTGGCATGGCAGAAGGGTACAGCTGAGAAGAGAGTTAGTGACAGTCAGGCATGAAATAGTCAACTGTCTTCTTTCTATCTCCTTTTAATCCATTCAGGGTACAAGCCTATTAATTGGTGTCATGAACATGGGATCATGTGTCTCAATCTCCATGCTAAGAACTATGTCAAAGCAATATAGTTATCATATATTCTAATCCAGCATTGCACAATCATGTTCCAACCACCAATGAGGATATGGTGCTTTGAGGGGACATCTAGGCATAATACAGTCCAAGTGTCTTCTGAGACTCAGAGAAATCTCTTTATAAATAAAAAGTAAGGTCCAAAGGTACATGGTAAACACATTCTCAAAGGGAGAAATACAGGGACAGAAAAGCACTGGACCAAAACAAGGCCAGGACCTGGAAGGGCCAACATTGAGCCCTGTAGTTCTATTCAGGGAATGTGTTGATAAGGTATGAGTTGCAGAGGGCTTGAGCAGCCTCACCTCTTGGACTTTGCCATTTGCCACCCAGATAGTCTCTCTCATCTTGACTCCCTCTGTAGCTGCACCTCTGCTTGGTAAATATCCCACATTTATGGCATCTCCAACATCAAGGTTGATTACAATTTTGACTTTATTCCATTAGCTTCACACATTGTCTTCTCAGAGCTCCTGCTTAGTCTCCCAGGCCTTCCTCTGAAATCTGAGAGGTAGTCTCCCTGACCACATACCTGTTGCTTTCTGCCTGTTAGTACAACTAGAATCATGTAGATGATACCACCGTCTGCTGTAATTACCTACAACATCCATGCCCCTGGACCAATGCCTGGTTCATACTCAGTGAAATCAATACTGTAGAATAACTTGCTTAGGAAGCTATTCAGGAGCAGAAGTCCTAGGACTGTCTTCTCAAATAAAAGTTGACAGTTATGCACCTCTGAATCTGCCACTAATTGATTCTTGCTCATTCCTGAAATACCATCAAAGTACTTTTACTCTTGTCCCTGTACAAAGTACTTGCTACTTTGTTAGTAGTGTTGATTTGTCTGTCAACAAGTTTATTTGTCCAAACTTTACACATGTTTTCTGAGCCAAACTAAATTTTTCAAACTTTTCTGTTCTGCTTGTGTCTCCTGATTCCCATTCTAACCTTATTTAAAAGTAAGCAACAGTAGCAATGCTACAGCACGAATGCTGGGCTCTTTTGAAATATCTTCTGCCATATGAATTAGCCCATCATCCTTAATCTCAGCCTTCTGGAATTTCAGAAAATGGGAGAATATTTATTCCAGACTACAACACATATGGCCTTTTATCTAACTACCAATGAGGCCATTAGTCCCAACTAAAACTTCTTGACCTCGGCCCTTGTTCTCTGCATTCACATCAGCGTTCTGGTCTTCTGCGCTCTATCAGGTTCTGTTCACAGCATCCTATCATTTCTCTAAGCAGCATCTACAAAGCTTTTTAAACTCCCCCTACAAATTAGTTCCAAATGCTTCTAAAACACACAGTTGGGTATAGTCCCAACAATGACTTGCTTTGTTGGCTACTAATTTCCTGTATTAATCAACTTCTGATTTACTGAGACATAATCTTCTACACATACAACCTACAAAAACCCTTGGTTGTCATTTCAGTCCTTGATGAGCTGGTGGCAAGGCAGAGAAATCATGGTAGGTGGGTGTGGCATAGCAAAGATACTTAGTTCAAAACCCCGGAAGCAGAATAGGGTAAGATTACCAGTGAGGAAAAGGTGAGAGACCTGATGTCGAGCTAAAGCTCCTGCCTCCATGATCCACCCACACATATTCAGTAGTAGTGTATTGCACTAATCCCCAAGATGCATCTCAAAGTCAGGCAAGGTGAAACTCCACTTGAAATCCTGCAGGTAGAGACAAGTAGAGACTGTCATGAGAGGGATGTGCAATCTTCAAGAGGAGAAAAGGGAGACAAGACAGATGCCAGGAAGAGGCGAGACCTGGGAATCAGCCTTAGTCTCCTGTCAGCCCTGACCCTGATGGCCAGACAAAGGCCTTCTAGACCCCACATCGGCAGAATGAGGTATCAAGGAAGATTCCATGTTTCACTTCCACGGTCCCTGTCATGTACCAGCAAACTGCCTCTGTACTGAGTGTTCTGGCCTTTGATGGCACAAAGACAGGACTTGGGTCTTTCCTGAGTCCAGTTTCTTCTCTGCAATTTGACATAACCTGAACAGCATGCAGACATTAACTTGTGTTGATTTGCTCCAAGAATGAGTCACGGTCCATGACAGGACTGGAGGGCTGTTCCTGACTATGGGCTAGGAAAGGAATGAGAACTGGAGAAATATAGTGAAGAATGATCTATTTAGAGATCTTGCTGCTGCAGCTGAAAAAAATAAACACTTCAGTAAAAATGGGAAAGCAGGGCCAGGGATTTAGCTCAGTGGTTCCAGTGCCTGTCTTGCAAGTGCAAGGGCCCAGGTTCAATCCCTGGTAACCACATACAACAATACTGGGTGTGGAGACTCACGCCCACCAGCAATCAATACCACATACCACAGTGCCAGGCATGATGGCTCACCCTTATAATCCCAACACTCGGGAGGCAGAGGCAGGAGGATTGCTGTGATGTGAGTGTGAGGCTGAGTTCAGAGCCAGCCTGAACTACAAAGCGAGACCCTGTCTAAAAAAAAAAAAAAGAAAAAAAAAAAAAAGCAGAGGACGAACTTTTGGGGACACATAAAGAAAAATATGTAGAGTTAGGATAGACTCTAGGCATAGCTGGTTGTTGGTGCCCAGAGCTGCTTCCATTGTTCTGCCTGTTAGTGTTTCCTCAGCTGACTTGTTGAGATGGGAAAAGATAGTCACCAGTAACTTTAGGTACGTTGGCCCTTCAGTCAGAGACCATGAGGGGTCATGTGATTCAGGAGCTTGTGCAAAAGTCCTCAGGAGATCTTTGGTTGGTTGAGTCGTGTAATCATCTCTTCAACCTTCATAGTGACCACTAGATCAGATCCACTGACTGGTTAAGGCCAATTCTAAAGCCAATGGGGATGTTTCCACCCCATCTCCAACTCCCACGCACCCACAGCATAGCAGAAGCAATGCATTACTGAATGGTTCAGGAAGGGCCCTCAGAAGAAGTGGTACTGTCATATAAGCATGCACCTGAATTTCCAACGTATAGTAGGCTTTTAATCTGAATTTGGGTTCCAAGTAGGTTAATGTGGCTTGGCATTTGTGTCAGAGAATAGATATAGAAAGCTACTTTGAACTGGTGAGCACAATTCTACATGGCTGGCTCTGTTGGAGTGAATTTCTGCAAGCCTAAAAA
Source organism: Petromus typicus (assembly GCA_004026965.1). Classification (NCBI taxonomy): domain Eukaryota; kingdom Metazoa; phylum Chordata; class Mammalia; order Rodentia; family Petromuridae; genus Petromus; species Petromus typicus. The sequence goes on along the minus strand of PVIR01000899.1, from coordinate 93,083 downwards.
TAGTAAATCAGATACAGAGGCTTAAAAATCCCACAGCTACTCTGTCCGAGATACTCAAAATATAAATAAAGAGAAAAATAAACTTAGATAATAGGAAGTAGGGAGATCTCTTTTTAATGGTAAGGGAAACTAAAGACAGAGGGAGGTTGGGAAAAGGGATGGGAAAAAGAATCAAAAATGAAAGGTGGAAATACTACAGAGCTTTGCAGGAGTTGGGAGGAGTGGGAAGGGATGGGAAGGACAGGGCACAAAAACCAACTAAGAAGTGTTATGTACATGTGCCAACTCCCGGTGATCAAAATAGTCATTATTTGTTGCAAATATATACTAATAAAAAAGAAAAAATGCAGTAAGTAACAGATCTGATGTATGAGTATGCTTTTGTGAGTCAATATGGTGAGTATTTGGGCTGGAATAAAACAAATCAGGCAGGATTAAATTGAGAAGAATAATATGTCCCTGCTAGTGAAATGTACAGAAAGAAGGAAAGAAAGACTATTATTCATTGATCCGTCTGTTGTTAATTCTGTCTGCCTCATCTTCTTCAATTACAAAATATTCTTATAAGTATTTAATACTATAGTAACTATGAAGTATATCATCAGTTAATGTGCTAGTTATGTTTGACCTTCTACAAAATATCATAGGCTGAATAGCTTATAAACAACAAAAAATATTGGAACTGGCAGATACAGTTCAGGTACTAGCAGACTAGGTGTCTAGGAAGGGCCCTCATTTTGGTTCATGGATGGCTCCTTCCTACCTGCATCATCATTTGGAGGAAGTGAAGAATTTCAGTCTCTTCATCCTGCAATAAGTCACTAGTCCCATTTACAAGACCCAGTTTTCATTCATAGTCACCTCTTAAAAGTTCCACCTCCTAAGAGCATTAGTGGTGAGTAGTTTTCAGTAAATGAATTTTGAAGGAACATAAGCATTTAGACAAAAGAACGTGATAAGCATTGAGGGGAACAATTATTTCTTAGTGGTGAGGTTTCCTCTAGTGAGGGACATATATTGGTGCAACATTTCCACAGTTGGCAGCCTGAAGACAAGGAATTCCCTAGTTTTAGCTTTACCTAGTTTTAGCTACTGTTTTTTATTGGGGTGGGTGAAGTTTGTGGTTGTGGTCATGAGGAAAATTCTGTGACTCTGTCCTGTCTCTAGGAACAGGGTACTAATCTAAGAGGAGAATGGATATGTCTCTCAGAGCTCAGTACTAGGAATTTTATTTGTTTCTAGATACAAATTATATGGTCTATTATTAGCTTTTATGTAAAAACGAAGGTGACATTTTGTCCATTATTTTATTGCATTTTATCTCTTAATTTGTTCTGAAATTGAGTGGCAAGTTTAAGTGCTTGCAGTTTATTAGACCACCTTCATTTCTAGCATAATTTGGCTTTCTAATAATAAATACCATTACTATTATTACTGTATCCTTTAGTTTTTCTCAAAAGTTGATACTTTTTTAGCATTTTGTGTGGAGTTGAGGTTGCTTATTTAAACGTATGTACCAGTGTATCTTTCCTGACCTAGTCATAATGTTGGAAACTAAAATGAAGTGATTAGAGGTTTTTTAAAAACAATTAATGTGGTTATTCGTAGGCCAACCAGAGTAGGAAAGTTATTGCATTTTCTAACTTTGCTCCCACTTGAGTCATACAAGAAACTGAATTTTTTTCTTTTAAATAAAAGATCCTCAGATTTAGAGAACATTAATAATTAACTGCTCAAGGACTTGCAGCCCTTAAATTGCAGTATTCCAACATCCTTACACTCTCCTGAAGCACTTGGCCTGATCTCCCCAAATTTGTGCTGTTCTTTGTATAAGACTGTGTAATGCTCTAAGGCTTTCAAATACAAAATGGCTCCTGAACTCACACTGGCTATAATTTAATTGAGAATGTTAGGACATATGTGTGAAAGGAAAGCAAATAATTTTGAATATGAGCACATTAAAGAAAAAATTATTCAAGGCTTTCATTGAGGCAGTCTCCCTTAAGAACCATTGCTATGGGCACAGGGACCATGGCAACTGGCTTTGCAGTCAAGAGAGATACTGAGCTCAACTCCAAATCCAGTATCAACTGGAAAAAAGTGATTCAGAGGGAACATGAGGGGTGAGGGGTGTTGTGACTAAACAGACCTGATGGGATCCTTGCTCAAGACAGGCAGCTCTGACATTTCCCAGAGGGCAGTGGTGGAGGATGAGGAGGGTAATCAGACTTTGAGGGCTGGGTTTCGTGTTGGATTGTATAAGGAAGTACACAAGTGGGTTTTGTGAAAGCTTCAGAAATCTGACTCAAGTTTGGCCAAGTAAAGATTTATTTAGGGACAACTGAACAGAGAGAGGGCATCTACCAAGAATTATAGGATTTATATAAGGCATATACCTGACTTGGATTACCTGAAGATAATTTCAAGGGAGGAAATTCTAAGAAGCAGGTGAGATTGATTCAGTCTTACTAGTTAGAGTGAATCAGATAGAGTCGGCAAGAGAGAATGCAAAAGAATATTCCAGGTGAGGGGAACAGTGAAAATGAAGATGGGGGGTAGAAAATTATAACTAAATTTTAAAGCTGTCTAGTCTGGCACGTGAGTCACACAGCTGGCAGAATGTAATGATTTGGGCCTGGCTTATTAAGCACATTTGAAAATTGGGTGAATTGCTTGATTTGGTAAAAAAATTACACGGTACATTTAATCAGGCCTCCTTTAAGGAACAAATGTCATTAAACACCACTTAATTAGCTGCTCCTGAAGCCTGACTGGGTGAAAATTATATCCTTGACAAACTACAAAACATTTTTAAAGTCAAAGATGGAGAATAAAAATACCACTGGCTGCCCTCTGGTAATAGGCCCATAAAAGCTTGCCTCATTTTCATTCATTGAAAAGATTCATTCTGGATTGCAGCTAATCAGAACTTGATGGGCCTTCTTTGGAGCAGAATTTTAAGACTCAGGATGTGTTAGTCTTCATGCTCTATGAGTGAAAAATAAAATAAGGAGCAAAACAGATGTATGCACATTCAAAAGTACACTATCAGCTGCTTATTTGCTATTGAATTAAAAATGTCTGCTGGCTCTGCTAGCCTAGGATATTGTGGTATTTTACAATAGAGCAAAGAATATTCAAGAGATGAGGTATACACAGTTGAATTCATTTTACTGCATTTAAAGTACTTCTAATGATGTGCAATATCCACACAGAAAATTACACATAAGTGTACAGCTTAATAAATTTTCATAGATTGAATCACTATGTGACAGTTAATCTTGATTTTCAACTTGCGGATGTTAAAAGACATGTTGGAAATTAATAAAGACACACATACTCCTGGGTGTGCCTGTAGGGTGTGTCTCCAGATGATTGGCATGGAAGCCAGTGAACTGAGGAGGAGGGCGGTGTCATTCCATAGGTTTGCAGCCCAGGTAGAATGAAAAGAGTAAGGAGGAGGAAGCTAGCCTGGATTGGGAAAGCATCACTGTGCTTAAGTGGGTGTGTCTTTTGCTACTGCTGTGGCCTGTGGAAAGCATTATAATTCTTCAGGTTTTTGAAGCCCCTGATGCTCTCTTCCCATCATACTCTGCTCTCTCCCTTGCTGGGTTTGCTGTGTTGATTTTCCTTAGTACAAACAGACTTTTTCAACTTCTTTATGTTCTATGAATGGCGTGATGAAGATACTCTTATGCACTGTATCTAGATGGCCCTCCCCAATCCCCATGTGCTCATCTGCAAGGGTTTAAGAAAGTGGCTGGATCTTGAGTGTGTAATATTGAGATTAAGACTGTGTAGTACTGGATTAATTTACTAAGTGGTTTATCATAGTTTGGGGTGTTGGAAACTGAGAAGACCCACCTTGGGTATGAGTAGCATTACCCAAAAGTCTAGCCAGGATGTGATTAAAGGGAAAAGGAAGCTTACTGTTTGCTTCTTGCTTTCTCCTGCTTGCCCTGCAAAGGACTGTCTCTCCTCTGCCATGCCATGCCACTCTGCTTTGGAGCCAGCTGACTGGGCTGACCCTCTGTAAACTGCCATTCAAAATATGCCTTTGCTCCTTTATTTTGTGCATGTTGGGTATTGCTCTAACAACAAGGAAGTAACCAAGGCATACACCATAATTACTCATGTATTTTCTAGTTCAAATTTTTGAAGACCTTTTTGCTGTTATAGCTAAAGGTAGTACAACATGTCTTTTGTGAAGTAATGTTTGCTTGTTGTGTCAATCAGGCATGACATTCCTATGGATTAGTATGTGAACATACTTAACTGGAGTATACAGAGTTTACTGCTTTGTGATATAAATATATACGGAAAATACCAATGTTTAGCAATAATACATCTATAATATGTGTATCTCTCTTTCTCTCTGTTTCTCTGTCTCTCTCTCTCTGTCTCTCTCTCTCTGTCTCTCTCTCTCTCTCTCTCTCTCTCTATATATATATATATATATATATATATAATATAACTTCTTCCCTTTCTTCCCTATTCCTTTAGACTCTCGGTTCTATAAGAGTAACTTGTTTTATAATAGGGTCAAGTCAAAAATATATGTCAGGACTCAGAACTCTATATATTTTTCAACAAAGGAATGAGCATAGAACTTAAAGGTCATGGATATAAGTGTTTTGGCTTCTCTATGAATAGTTTCTTTATCTGTATAATGGAGAATATTTGTTGATCAAAGTCTACTGACAAGAGCATCTCATCAACTGCACACTGTTGGCTAGAATCATGCTGTTCTGACTTCCACAGTATGAGTGAGTTGTTTCCTATTTTCCATTAGACATCTCATCAATAATTATGTCTGTTTAACTTGGAGTGGGATTCTGACACGATATCCTCCTAACAGAGAAAATGTTATAATTACAATCAGCAAAATCAAGCCATAATTAAATGCTTGCAAACCATTATGTTAGTGGAGAAAGCATTTTCTATCTCTTCTGGTCATTGCTTTCTTACCTATTTCTTCTCCTATAATTAATTTCTGGGTAATTTTCCATATCTTGCTTAGTTTTTAGCTGTTGACTGAATATAATCTTCCATAGATTTAATATAAACTCAAATCCAAGTAATAAGACATAAAATATCTTTGAATTCAGCTCCTCATTTTGAAACATAGACTATATTTCAAATAATTTGTTTATGTATTTTAGTTTTCTAGCTTGTTGGAAAACTAGAGGAAATGAAACTTCCATGATGAAGTTGTTCTGTGAGAAAAATCACACTTATTTGAGATAGGCTCAAAGACCTCAGGGGATATTTTCCAACTGCCTTGCCATTTTTAAAGTCAGTTCTTTCCATTATCAGGGCTGGCATTTTTTACCATGTGCCAAATGCATTACTGGGTGAGCCAATGCTTTCTACAGGCTTTCATCCCTTGTTTACAAAATGGAGATTTTAGGTGAAATTTCTATCTGCAAAATTTGGGAAAAATTCTTAAATTGGGGAGTGTGACAGATGACAGAATGTGGTTGACTTCACTATTGCCCCTGCGTTTCTGCTCCTTTCTGCATTCTTCACTTGAATGACTACCACTTCCATCCACTGAGGCAGGAGCAGAGGGGAGGCTCCATTTTGTCCATGCAGGCCACAGACCTGTGACTTTTTAGTCTCTGAGATATGGGTTGAAGTGGCAGTGCCAGTTCCATACCTCTGCTGTGAGAGGTACTGTGAGTTTCCATTTACCTTTTGTGCTTCTAGCTTCCTGCATGAGAAGAATGTGATCTTAATAGCAGCTGTAAGCCCTTCAGTCCTGGACCTGGGAACAGAAAGATGAACAGCAGGGAGCTCTCTAGCTCCCATTGACCAGTGGACCTCAGGAAAACCCTCCCTGTTTGAGTGCTGACATACTTGGTGTCAGTTTATTTATAAGATATGACACGCCCAAGCATATCTCCTCCTGAAACATTCACACCTAATATGCTAAGACACTGAGAAAAGGATAAATATAAAAGAAAAGAGTTTCACATGTGATAGTAAACTTTGTTAGCATTCTTCATAAAACACCTTGTTGAACTGTCTACTTGCATTATATTACTTATTTGTTGTAATATCCATTTGAGGAAATAATAATCATCATTTTATACAGAACAAAGAGGTTAAGAACAAACTTTAATTTATACAGGACAAACTCAGAAGAGGCTGGCACAAGGTTATAGGACTAACAAGTGCAGGAGCTAGACTGACTTCTAGGCCATCTTGGTACCACTTTGTTTTGTCTTCTTGTAGAAAGGGGTATCAAGTGTGAGAGGTGTTGTATACTCCCTTGTATCGTCCGGGAAACAATGAGTCAGCAGAGGTCATGCAGAGGGTGCCTGGATGGGACAGCAGTCATGAAGTTCAGAGTACGAAAGAAACTGTGATGGGTAAACTTGATTAAATGACTTTGGAATCTGTCCACAGAATTGGTGGAGCCCACTTCTGGGTGAATCATGGAGGCTGACCGTGGGTGCTTTGCTATACTTCTCCTCTTCCTCTCTGACACTGTTTCTCTGTTCTGACTGCCATCATCTGGTCATCATTGCTCCACCATGCTCTTCCACCATGGTGTTTCTCTATGAACCAGCTTACCATGGACTGAATCCCCTGCAACCATAAGCTTAATTAAACCTCTTCTCCCTTAAGTTGTGGGTATTGGGTATTGTGTCCTATTGACAGAAAAGCTCACTCATACAGAAGGTTTTGGCTCAGAATCTATGTCTTGAATGTGGACAGATACTGCACATGCATATGCTCCTGTGTTCTCCAGCCATGTTGATGGTTTTGTTGGTATGATAGATCTTGTTTCTAGCTGTGAGATGTTATTATAAGCACCCTAGAAGTTGGTCCCTTACAAAAATCCTTTGAGATGAAGGAAAAGTATTGAAAATGTATTTGAAAAATATCCTGGGGTGATACTGGGAGCTGTAAGGGAATCCAAATTATTTTGTTGCCAAAGTAGGGTACATAGCACTTTAGGTTCTGTGACTTCTTTCCTGGATTTAAAGACAGAGACATTCAGGAAAGTGCTGTTTTTGTGCATGACAGACATTAAGGCCTGGCATCTTAATTTGGTTATCAACCACTGAGTCTGGAAAAGCAGCTCTGTTAGGGTTTAGACTTAACATGTTCTTTCAAAGTTTCATGTATTTGGAGATGGGAGCTCGTCAGAAGTAACAGGTCACTGAGTGCATGACCTGGTTGTATGCTTGTTCTAAGGTCTGCTCTGCTTCCTAATTGCCATGGGATGAGCAGCTTTGCTCTGCCAGCCCCTTCTGCATTACAGACAAACTACCATAGCCTGAGTCTATTAAACACCATAAGCCCCAAATCAGCCTCCCTTCCTATAAGTTGTGGGTACCAGGTATTTTGTCAAAGCAATGGGAAAGTGACTAATACAAGCTCCTTACCCTCAAGGGCTCATACCTTCTTAAAGTCCTATCAATGTTGTTCTCAAAAATGTGCTGTGCTTCCTGATTTGATCCAGGACATTTTTAGCCTATGGAGGTGCGTGTCCATAGACCTCTAAATGAAAAAGTTTCAGTTTTAAATATTTTTTCTCCTTTATTCTGGAGAGAGATATAATGAGTATTTGCCATTAATTCCATACGCTTCTTGTTCACTGAGATGATTGCAGGAACATGGAGGTGAAATAATTTTTGTTCACAGGGAAGCAGCATAGGATCTGATCTCCTAAGCATGCATGGCCAGGAAAGAGAGAGAAAGAGGCAGAGACAGGACTCTGTAATTAGGACTGCTGGGACTCTTGAAAGGATCTGTTTTGGAAAAGCCAAGGGTGAGGGAGTTTGCACATAGCAAGTTCTGCTTTGTGGACTTGTAGGCAGAGCTTTCTTGCTTCTCGACATCCCTGAGTGAAGTGAACAAGCACAGATTCTCTGCGATGTGACATACAGATTTGTAATGAGAGGGCTTATAAAACTTTTACACCTTCCAATCTTGCCGTGACACGACCTCACAGATGTGCAAAACAAAGCTATGAGTTAAGGCTCATTATCCTCATCTCATGGATATGACTGAAGTGATTTATTATGTTCTAGCTGAATGGGGATCTTAAACTGTTTTTTTTTAGGACTGTGCAAGGATTATTCCAAAACATTTCCTTTCATACCTTTGCCACACAGACACCATACATACCACCATCACCACCATCAGTACCACTGCTGTCACTGACCTCACCATTACTAACAGTTATCACTAGCCCATAAGCCCACCTCTACTGCACTGTCACCATTATTTTATGTTATTACTATAACCGACTGACATTGTTGTCATCTCTGCCACCATCACTATTACCACTAGTACTTCCACCACTACTACAATACAAGCATTATCTCTACTTTTTTTCTTTTTTGTTTGTTTTGTTTTATGTTACATTTTTTAGCCAGTCTTGCTATTAGTTCAGGCTGGCCTTGAACTAACGGCAAATTCCTGCCTCAGCCTCCTGAATACTGAGATTATATTCATTCGTCTATACTTTCCACACTACTATCCCCACTACTACCACCACATTGTCACTAATCACCTTGCCGACATCACCTACCATCACTAATGAAACCTCCACCAGCTTTAGTATCAAAGTAAGTATGCAGAGTTCTGTCACCTCTTCCTGAATGCTGATTAGTACATTCTTAGCTCAGGGAATGATAATGCTATTGGTCTTCCTACCTGAGGAAGTTACTAGAAGAAGGAACAATGCCCTACTTGGAACCCACCAGTTAAAAGGAAACTCTCTTATAATGCTCAAAGGTGTGTTTACAAAGAACCTCTAGAGAGACCACAGAATGTGGAGCATTGGTTAAACTCTATTTGTGGGTGTATCTGTGAGGGAGGTTCTGCAGGGGATTTGAGTAACATTCTTACAGGTCAGACCACCCTCCTGAGTGTGAATGAGCCCATCCAATCCATTGAAGGCCTAAATAGAATAGAGGCTTATCAGGAAGTAACTCTTTCTTCTTGTCTGGTTTTGAGTTGGGATATCAATTTTCTCCTGTCTTTGGACTTGAACCTGGATTTGGATTTCTAACAATGGTCTTCCTGGTTTGTTGTCTTGGATCTGGAATGGAGCTATCCAAATAGCTTTTCTGGTGCTCAGGCTGTTGTGAAATTCAGTTATACCATCAGCATACCTGAGTCTAGCTAATGGCCAAAGAGCTTGGATTTCTTAGCCTCTATCATCACTTGAGCACATTCCCCATTGCATTGATGTATGTGCTATAGAAATGTGCTCTTTCTCTAGATAACTCAGACCTATACTATGATGGAGAGTTATGTAATGTGTGTGTGCAGTGAGGTGAGGTGCATTCACCTACGAGGAGACTCTGTGTCCACTCTGATCCTGAGCTCTGGCATAAAAGGTACCCAGGAGAGGAAGCTGAACTACCTGTGTACCTTGCCTTATCGCTCTTGTGATGGCTCAGACAAAAAGTCTTCTGTGTTCTACTTCCTATCTGCTTTACTTCCTTCTCTGCCTCTGTCTCTTCTCCCCTAAACTGATTGCAGTAATTTTTATCATCTGCTAGGATAGAAGGCAGGACACATGGCTTTTCAGTAATGTAAACTAAATTATTTTTCTTTCCCTCTTTGTTAGCTACACATTTTTTTCCCTGAAGGAATGCTTATGAAGAGAATCTCTGATTCTTGTCATTTTAAAGTTGGGTCTTCAGAAGAAGATGGTGACTTATGAGAAGGCCTCTCAGATCCAACTTAACTTACATTTAACCAAAGTGTCTTGGGTATTCCTAAGCACAGGTTTTGAGAAGTGCTGATGTATGTTCTGGACAGCATTAGAAAAATATTAAGAAGACAGAAATAACAAAAAAATTAAATAATCCTGGGATTTGAAAAATGTTCATTACACAGATAAGATAAATGAGGTTCAGATATGCATGTATGTGTTCATTTTCTACAGTATAGGAGGTGCTACCACAAAGTGAAACACTGGAGAGTTCCCACTACAGCTTGAGTTCTATTTATTACAGCTTGCCCAGGGTTGTGCTCCAAGTCTAGACATCTAGTCAGCCTGTACGAGCAGGAAGAGCAAGCACATTTGGAGTCTGGAGCCCAGGTTCTACCAGAAAGTACATGGGTTACTGGATGTTGGGACCAGAAGAATCCTAGATAATATTACCCTCAACTGACTCTTCTTTTATGATGCAGGGTGTCCCAATACTTATTTTATTCCTACCTTGAATCACTATGTGACATTACTTTATTTGGCTATTTACTTCTTCCGCTACCATGTGATCACAAGGTCATGAACTGCTTCCATCTCTTTGTTACTGTATCCTCAGAATTGTCACATAAAATGTGTTTAATAATCATTGGTAGAAAAAAAAAGTCAAGGAAAATTGAAGTCCTAAAATGGATCATAATTTATTAACATCATTTGTTCAAATCACAGAGGCAGACAGTTGTCCGCCAGTGAGACCAAGGCACTTGAGGTGTGTGGCTGTTACTGTGCGGATTATTATTTCTGTCTGTGCCCTAAGAATGTTGGTGCAGATGACAGAACTCGTGGAAAGCCGTATTTTTAACAGTCACCTGGTGCTTTCTCTGCCAGGCTCAAAACTTGAATCTTGATGTTTCAACACTTATTTGACTTTTTCGATTAAAAGAAACTTAAAGAAGAAAAGGAGGAAACGTTTGTTGATCTTTTGAGCATGAACTATGAGAAAAAGGATGGGTGGGTAGATGATAGACAGACAGACAGACAGACAGACAGATGATAGATAGAAAAACATTTCTAAGCATTAACTATTTTGATCTACTCATCATGGCAAAGAATAGGTATTGTCATGTGCAAGTTAAATAAAGTAGTTAAATGAAAGTTTTTTCTAGAAAATACTCCATACTATTTTTTGGAAACCAAACTTATTCTGTCTGTAAGTGTGTACCTTTATTATACAATGACTTTGTCCCTTTTACTTTTCATATAAAGGAACTGGTTTCTGTTGTACAATATTTAGCAAAAAGCCACTCATTTTTACCATGGGGAAGAAAAAAACTAAGATGTAGAAAGGGGAGTTCAGGGATTTATTTTAAAGCAATTCTTTTTGGTTTTCCTTCAGCCTGTGGCCCACTTGACCTCCTTTATCTTCTCCATCTACAACAGGTCCATAACTCTTACCCAGCTTGCCTTTCACCTTGCAAAGAGGTCACCAGGATCTCTACTCATTATTTCCCTAAGAAGTCAAGACTGATACATTAGAAAAATTCCCAGTGAGGACTAAAATTTCACTGAGTCTCTGATGCACAGTCTGTGTGTAAATTCTTTAAACAGAGACCCTGGACTTGAGTCTGAATCCCAACTCAGTCATGGGTGGCCTGTGACAACCTGATTAACTTGATTAGTTTTACAGTTCTCAGTTCTGGTGAAAGCACTGGGCTTGGAGAGCAGGCTGAGGTGTGAGCACCGGGGTGTGCAGTCTCTTCACCCATGTCCATGTGATGAGCATTCTGGCCCCTTGAGTTCAGCCTGGATGATCATTACTCATCTTGGGGAAAGTCCGCTAGCAGGCCCCTGCAGTTCTAGAAGCTCCAGAGGTGTGGGGAGCAGATGCTTCTACCTGTGTGTGCACACATGAAGATGAGGAAGCTCTGGCAGCAGCAGGTTCCCCTCACCACCTGATATGCTGCCATTTGTGGAGGAAGAACAGTGGAAGGAAAGTCAGACAGAGGCCACTGTATCTACTCAGAAAGAATAAGCATTGCACGAGGCCAAATAGGTGAGAACAGTGTCATTGGAGGTGGGTAGATGATAACTATGCTCTAATACATTTTTTGAAGAGGCACCTGACCTAGTGAAATGAGAAGAGAGATAGTGGAGTCCAGAGTAAAACCTACAGAGAGAAGAAATCTGAATCATAATCACATTGGTTGATTATATTTTATTGATAAGAACTAATGCAACCTGGCCTTAAAGCTTCTAAGGTGCACAGGACATTTAAGCAGAACATATAACATCAAAAGATTTCAGAAGTGAAATTAGAAGAGAAGCATGAACATTTTAACATCATTGCCACACTGTGTGGAACGCTATCTGCATATAACTATTATGTTAACTATAAACAAAAACTTACCTTTCATCAAATTGATCCAAAAAATTCTATGCTAAAATAACTTTCAGGTAATAAAATTATATATATATATATTTGTTTTGTTGTACTCAGTGCTCAAAGAAAGCTTTTCCCATTCTATGTCCCATTACTCTGTGTTCCCAGAAGTTGAGTAGCACATCTCCTTGGTTAGAAATGGGAAATTTGCACTTTTCACTAACTCAGACTCTTGTCCCCCTGGCAATCTCCATTAATAAAGTTTTACTCAACTTGTCGCATAGTAGTGAATGTAGCCACTGGAAAATTAACAGAAAGACAACCTGGGGCTTTGTAGCAGTAATTAATGTGTTTAGAATTGTAGTAGAACTCTAATTTCTAGTAATAAAATGTAGTCTCATTACTTTTGTTATTGGCTGATGTGGCTTTGGCCTGGTGTTGGGGAAAAGGCAGAGAAAGAATTACCACTTATTAATAATTCTGGGACACAGACTCCATCCTGCCAAGCTCCACTGATTCATCTTCCTAGTGCCATGTGCAAGTCTGCTTTGGACTTGGAGCTGATTAATTTTGGCTGTGTTAGTATGAGCAACAGCTCTGGGCCTACTGATAGGCATTCATGGCTTGCTATAAATTACTCCCTTTCTTTACTCTAGATAATAAGATGATTTTTCACCACTTGTGAGTGTGAATTAGGAAGGACAGTTGTTTCTTTAATCTGTAGTACATCGCGCTGCGGAAAAGTTGGTGTAGCTGTGTTGCCCACTGCAGAAGGAGACAGATTTCTTCCTTTCCTCCCCCTCCTTCCCTCCCTCGTCTTCTCCCTCCTCTTCCTCTTTCTCTTTACTCTTCCTCACCTTTCCCTTTTCTTTCTTTCTTAGTTTCTCTTTTCTTCCTTTTTTTCAGATAATAAATATGAAGGAATTGTTGCTCCAGAGAATTTCTCTGGAAAGACAAATCTGGGTTGCGTGTCAAGAAATCTGAAAGTTTTCCAGATCCTATTGCTAACAAATTAAGTGAATTGCTAGAAATTCAACTATCCTGGGCCTCCATTTCCTAACTCTTCAATGAAGAATGACAATATATTTGTGTCTATTTTGAAAGCCTTCATGAGGACAATATTAGTGCCCCTTGGGGGGGGGATTGGAATGATGTCCTGATACACACACATCATATCTGTATATGCATGTGTATGTATACATATTTCCTGAAATCTCACCACCATTTTCTTTGAAATTTGCAGTTGAAGAAAGTAATAAAGGAATCTAAATTTTATATGGATCACTTGGAGTTAATAGCTGTCACAAATGAGCATTAAATTTACTCAGCCCTGTGTGATCTGCTTTTTAAAATATAAGCCTACTTGACCCTTTGCATGCCTGTGAGGTAACTATGTGTTATTTCTCCCATTCTCCAGAGGAGGAACCAATGGTCACACACACACAGCACTTAGTCAGGACCACAGAATGAGGTGTCACACAGCAGGTTCAGGCCCAAAGCACAGGGACACCACCTGAAGTCTTGCCCTTGTCAGAGGCCACCTCTGCAATGGTGCTGTGTGGCCCCTAGCACTCTGCCTGGAGCTCTTTGCCTACTTCTGTATTTTTTTTTCTACAGAAGTAAAACAAATTGCTCAAGCCATTAGTGAGGAGTCTGAATATTAGACACATAGGAAAAGTAGAGCACCACATCTGTGAGAATCTAGGAGATACTGGTAATGCCCTGGCCTCAGCCATTTGGGCACAGAGGACTTGGGGGAAAAGATGCCCCCATTGACACAACAGGAAAGAGCAGGTGTGGGTGGGTCTGGGGAGCGAAATGATATCTCCTGATGTCGTCCTTGCCGCTCTGTTCACACAACTATCTTATGCACGAGACAGTGGTCCCAGAAAGAGGAGCGAAAGTTTTCTCCTCTAGTGCCGTAGTATGTTTCCTGCAGGAGCTTAGCCTATCTTGCTCTGGTTTCCTCATCCTGCAATCAGTTGAAGCAGCAGCCCTCTCAATGGGCAGGGGATAGTTGATATGCTATAGATTTGAGTGCAGTTCAAGGTAAACTGTCAATGGGGGAAAACTCACTTTTGAGCAAGAGATGAAATGTTCTGGGAGAAGCTTGAGGATAAAGAGGAGAGTAGACTGAGATCAAGGAGATAACATTGAACGGTTTTCTGAGACCTCATATCATGTGTGTCTATGAGGCACACTTTCTCCAAATGGCCTTTGGTTATTTTGTTAACGTCTGTGTTACCCACAGGCACTTTTCTGGTGGCTGAGGCACCAAGGGAAGTGTCAGTTCAGGAAAAGACCCAGTGATCTGGCCCAGAATGCACTTCTCCATGTGCAGAGAGAAACGTGTTAAGTGGACATGACTTTATTCCTTGTGTCTGAGGAGCAGGAAACTCAGACAGACAGAGCAAACCATTGATGGGCCTAAAAAACTCTAGATTTTCAGGAGGAGAGATAAACACCAGGTTAATATATAAGTAGTGGTAGTTGGTTATTTACTTATTTAAAAAAAAATTTGCAGCTGTAAGACACTCTAATTGTTGGTTGGGGTCAGTAGGTGGGGTTAATGACAGAGGGGGAGGTTCAATATATTCATCAATAAGCAGACAGATAATCAGATCAAGCAACTGGAGTGACCCCGGGGAGTGGCCGGATTGAACCTCTAGTGCCCAGTACAGCCCACCTCACCCCCTGGGATTTGAGGACTAATTTTCCACCTGGGAAGTTTACACATCATCCCATTCCTTCCCCTTTTGCAGATGTGACCTCAGATGTAAGCACTTGTGGCAGGAGCCTTCTAGGGAATCTCCCTGCTTCCTCCTTCACTCACTTCCAGAGGAAATGATCATCATTTCTCAAGAAGAGCTGCTTTAAGAGGAGAGGTGGCTCGTGGCAAATTCGTGCTGGTGGGACACAGAGATGGATCCTCTAGTAATTATTATTCCTAGAGATTTGTATCATAGAAGAAAATTGGAAATTGATGTGAGCAAAACCTACAAGTGTTTAGCTGGTAGAATAGTTGCTGCATGTGTGGAATGGTTAGGAACTCCCAGAAGTGTAGAAAAGACTTAGGATGGACTGCTGTCAAATTGTTGATGTTGAGGTAGATAAGGCAAGGACCCAGAAGGGGCAGTTTGGGATTAGAGAGAGGACCAAGAAAGAGCACTTCCTTGGAGTCCAGGAGAGGAAAAGGGAGATCAAAAGCCAACAGTCTCCAGTGCCCGAGAAGGCTCAGCCAGCGATGGAGCCAATAAAAAAACATCAGTGACTTCAAGGGAATGTGATCCCTATGCAGAAGGTAGGGTTGGGAAGGAGTGGCGGGCATGAGCGATCACACGGGGTCCCTTCATTGTGTCTACTGCCTGCAACATGAACACAGAGAAAAACGTGGGAGAGAATACAGCAAATTGCTCTTTTTAAGACACAACCTAACTATCAGGGCAGCTGATTTTCTCCATGATTCTCCATGCCTGGAAACCACCCATCTGCTCACAGGTGGCTGCAAAGGACTTTCAGAAACAGTGCTTCTTCTTCAGTGATTTTGTACCCAGCTGCAGTCAGAAGTGCTTTATGCAAAGGTGAGCATGGGAAGAGTCAGACTCAGGCCCCTTAGGCAGCTCAGCCACCAGCAGTTCCCTAGCCAGATCCACCAGCTCCTTCAGACCTGGGTTCTCAATGGGTTCTCAGCAGGTGAGCTGCCTACGGAGGGCAACACCCTCATTTGCGCTTATTCACTGGAAAAGCTCATGCAAAGTACCAAGTTACTCTTTCTGCCCTTGGTTTAATTTGTAAAATAGGGATACAAGAAACAGCCCCCCCCCCCCATTCCAGGTAGTTGGAGGATAAAATGACATAGAATCTTTTTTCCCAAAACCTACCATAGATCCTTTGTTATCATTGGTTATTGTCAATAATTACTGCTATAGTTAACTATGAACCATGAACTATTTTATTAGTATTTTAAATGTTTGTGGTTAAGGATTTTTTTCTCTGCTAGAGTTTGTGTAAGCCACTAAGGATATAATTTTATTTTTGCAGAGTTTTCTAATTTCTAGCAGATTAAATTGTGATGGCAGATAAGAAATACATACCAATCTACACAAAAACTTTATAGGAACTTGTGGAAAATGAATAGGTAATTTTTCCATATTGATTTATGAACATGAATAGGGTTCTTTTGCTTTTTGCAGAGTTTTAACAAATATCCTTCATCTCCTCAGCTGTGGTTACCTCTTTCATGGTCATAATTACTGTTCAAGGTGGGGAGAGAAAGAAGAAAGAGGAGGAAGAGGAGAAAAGAAAAGAAAAGGAGAAGAGAAGAGTGTACTATTGATGCTGGACAATTATTTCTGACTTTGGCTTACCTCGGAGTTCAAGTAGAGCTGTCCCGGATGTTCTTTTGGTTTTCTGCACATCTGAGTCTCTAGTTCTCATCTCATCTTGGAAGCCAGTGATGGTAGCTTTTTAAAAGATGTGAATATTAATGTAACAATTGATCCTGGGTTACTTATAACTGGTAGTATTCTTCTCCCATATTTGAATTTTCATTTCCATTTTAATTAAAGGAAGATATTTAACATATATACAGTACATTAGAATTTCAGTGAACATCAGTCAAATATTCGTCCTCAGCTCCATCTAAATCATGAAAATCTAAATACCATAAACTAGAGAATTATTTACTGTACCTCTTTATCCTGTATCAAATGCTCTTTGCTTTTGATTTTCATATTTTAAATATAGTTGGACACATATTAAAACCAGCATAGACCAATTATTATTATTAATACATAATTATTAGTTTGGTTTCTCCTCTGTCATAATACACAATTCAAAGAGTTTATGTCCTATGTTTTAGAGTCTTTTTTGCCTGCTTTGCACCAAGCAAACATGCTGAGTGGTAGATGCAGCAGAAGTATCAAATGGTTTCATGTCGAAAATTATTTTTACAAAAGTAAAATCAGGTTTCAAATTCTGTCTTCCTCCATATGATTTCTGTGCCCCTCTGTACCAACTTCTCCAGTCCTTCTGAATTTCTTGCATGTGTTCTTTCTGATGGACAATGTGGCCCCTCATGCATTTTGACAGAGCCAGACTTCTCACACACACACACACACACACACACACACACTTTTGCACTTGTGTACATGGTCCTGTGGTCTCACAAAGGCGATGAGTTGGTTTGAAGTTTGTAGCCAGCATTAGTTCTCAGAGCTTTCCTTGCAGAGCATAAAGGCAGCCTTTGCTGCAAGACTCCAACTCTTCCAGCATTGAGAGAACCAAGGAAACCACATCCATGTAACTTTATAAATAAATTCATGTCTGCCAACTAGAAAACAGCCTCCTAATGTGCCACATCCCACATGCATTTGGATGTAATTTGTTTGCTTTTTCTCGCTGATTGCTCTTTAATTATTGCAGTGTTGAAACAACTTGCTCTGTCTCCAAAAATATGCTTCAGTAGGTGGGAAAGACAAGGGGGTGAAGAACAAACAGCCTGGGATGTTTGTAACATGGTCTGAGGAGGATCCACAACTTGGATGTATCTGTTCAACCTCATTCCCTCACCTTCCAAAGCATGAACTGTTCAAACGGCGTTTTGGAAGCCCATTATGATCTCTTGAAAAACTGCAAAGTCACAGAGAGGTGATAGACTAAATTGGGATAGGTTAGGCTGCCAGTTAGAATCTGTCAGCACCTGCAAAAGATGCCAAGTTCCACTTTATTCAAAATTAAAAGAAAGCTCTGAGCATTGTGTGTCCTTTTTGCCTTGACTGTCTTGTATCTACTTTCTCAAAAGAAAGTTGTGAAACTGAGTTCATGTCAAACTCATGTCCAACTTTCAGGTTCTTTGTTAATGCTCTGAGAGGGATTCAGAGGTTTGACATGAGTTTGGTGTCCTTAATCTGAACATTGAAAATCGGAAATATTTTGAATCTGGAATATTGAACTAGATCATGACGCTCAAGAACTTGTGGATTTTGGAACATTTTGAAATGTTGGGTTGCCTCGGCTGATAAAATCTATGTAAATGTTCTACAATTTAAGATTCTATGAAATCTGAGGGCATTCTTGTCCCAAAAATCTGGGGTTAGGGAAACTCAAGCTGTGTACTTCTGGTAGAGCCTCTGTGTTCAGAGTCCTTGACAATGACAGAGACAAGAATAGTGACTGACATCATGCTTACACATTCATTTGAATGACATGTTCTCACCCATTTTTATTTAGAGAGAATTTAGAAACTTCCTCAAAGTTACCTGGATCAGGATTAGTTAGGCCTGTATATCTTCAAAGGCTGTCTACTTTCATTAAAAGGTAAAACATTATAGTTTGGTTTCCAGGCACTGTGGGCCTTGTGTGTAGTGGGTTTGTGAGGGATGTTTTTGATAATAGTACTTTTAATGGAATAAGAAATAGGAGATTGAGCAGAGATGAGCCTGAATCATGAGACAGGTCCAGCAACCAGTGCCAGTGGGAGTTCTGGAGATAGGAACCTCCCCGTCCAAGTTGATGAGACCGGTTTGTCCTGTGAAGATTAGGCAGATCCCTTCAGCTGATGCTGGTTCTTACACACTCGTCTGTGAAAGCCCAGCCAGAAAGACCTCCTGCAGCTGAGGGACTGGTGTTTGGGTAGCTGGGATTTGGGAAGTGCACCACAGCCGTCACCACAGTCCATGTAATGCAGCCCAGTTTCTGTTTTGTATATGACATTCACATCACCTGGAAACAACTCATCCTGGATTTTCATTGGTCTCCTTGCCTTGGAAAAGTTTTAGAAGCAAAGTATGTAGGGCAATTTTCAGTTTGCTGACCACCATTGAATCTGGTCTTGAAGTGAAAATGGATACTCTGTGTTTCCCCCCTTTACTGATGACTTTATATTCCTTCACTCTCACTCAGCACATCTGCTGGTCCGGGATCTGAAGAGGTGTAGTATAGCCTCTCACCCCTGAAGCTCTAGCTTGAATGATGTTTCAGTGATTGTGGATGCTCTAATTCTCCATTTAATGTCAAAATTGAGCAAAAGCCATAATGAGAAGTACCCCAGTGCATCACTTAGGTCCCTACTATCTTTTTTCTTTCCTCTTGATATGAGATAAAGCCCATAACTTCTGGCTGATCAGAGTCAGTTAATCTTGTCCGGATGCTGACTTATTTCCTAGCCTGTCTTACTGTTAGTACAGGGAACTTGAAGTTATTGGGCTGCAGCCATAGTTAAAAATTGGTAGGACTCTCATATGCTTGATGCAAACATTTCTCCTGTGGAATCTGCCCGATCCTCTGAATGACAGAGCCTAGCTTTTAGGGTCAGGAAACAAGCAATATTGAGAACAAAAGCTACATGCTCTTGGTTCCCAGATTCATTTTACAGACTGGGAATATAGCAACATGTAAACACTCCTTGGGTTCTTTTGCTGAATACAAAATTATCACACATGTAGTGACCTGCACAAATACCCATTAATGGCTTCATAATTCTGCAGGTCACAGTCTTGGCGAACTTGCTGGGTTTTCTGCTAGGCATCTAGCAAATGTGGAATTAAGATATTTGCTAGACTAAGTTCTGCTCTGGGAGTACTAGGGAGGAGTCTGATTCTAAACTCACTGATATTATCAGCACAGTTAAATTTCTTACAGCTGTAAGACAATGATGTTATTCTTCATCTTTACAACTTTCTTCAGTTGGAGATGCCATGGAAGTCACTCTAATAATGTCTGTTTACAATATCACATCCACTTTGCTTCCAGTGGTCAAGTGTGTCCATCTATTCTATCAGGACTTTAACACATTCATCATGGGTATTTTATAATAGTGCTGTTATTGTCAGCCCTCAGCTACCGAGGGTGGCCAGAAGGCCTGTGTTCTCTCACCAGCACACTTTCCATCACTTTGGTAAATGGTATATCCTCCTTTGGAAGATGAAACAGAGAGCTAGCTGGTGGGTGTTTTGTCGCCTTGTAATACATCAACTCTAGCAGGCTCACTCCACTGAGATCTTTGGCTCTTTGTCTTCCCCACCTGCCACAGTAATTCTGGCATCTCTACTTCACCTAGTATTAATTTTTATTTTGGTGTTTCTATCACATCTGGGAAAACCCAGGTCTAGCTCCCTCCATAACACAGGAGGTTGTGGAAGACCCAGACAAAGGGCCACAGTCTGGAAGCAGAGTTTTTGTACTTTAATGAGGCAAGTGTACATAAAAAGCTTCCTTTTGTTAGAGAGACGGGCCAGGGTGGCTGAAATGGAGCTACCTTGATGGTGGGCATGGGCTGTTGCTCTACACCAGACAGCAGCCTATCCCGCCTGAAGGCTGAAGGAGTCTCTACTTGATTGGTTGATTAGCTCGTTACTGGGGTAGATGGAATAGGGAAGGGTCTTTTGGGAACTTTCCACATTTTAAGGTCAGTTTTTTTTTTCTTTCCAGTTTCTGTAAAACACAGGGAACAATATAGAGAAGAAGTGTAACCATGAACTGTGAGCTCTGTTCTTGCAGATAACCCGGCAGGTTATAGAGTGCAGAGGAAGTGTGACTGCAACCTATCAGCTTTGTTCTTGCAAGTCTCAAAACCTGTTTTAGGAGTCTGCCAGTCTTTGAAGAATTCCTTGCTCTCCCTACATATAATGTTTCTGTCTCTATAGTTTTGAGAGTTGTTTCAGCATATGAGTATTATTTGACATGTCATTAAGATCTTATAATATTTGACATATCTGTGAACTTTCTTTTGTACAATCTTTTGATCTGCTGTCCCATCTTGGTCCACCACCTCCAGGTTTCAACTGTACATCTGCAGTCCATACACAGGAAGTCTTCCTATTCTTCACTATATAGTGCCTTTCCTCTGTTAGTCCTCCTGCATCTCCTATGCAGAACATGTGTCCTGGACTCATATTTGGGCTGTTGCTGACCAACAGGAAAGGTGGGAGTAGCTATGGAGTGTGCTCACATTTTTGTGATTGAAAGATCTCTGCATTCTGTCCACAAAAGATGTGTTGCTAGTTTATAGAAGGTGAAGCAAGTCATGTCTTCAGGCCCAGAGATCTCAGCAGAATCTAGGAAATCAGCATTATCAATTAGCACTCCAATCTTGAATCTCAGAGTTCCACCTGTTCCCAAGTAGAACCTGGTCTTGGCCTAACAGACTTTAAGAATACTTTATTCTCTGAAGCTTTTTAACCCTGATAATGATGGAAACATTTCTTGATTCTTAGCTTTGAAAGAAGTGAAAGGTGCTAATCTGCTCATGGTGTGTCTCTACCTTCCCAGGTTTAAAACATTAGTCATCCTCAGCCTCTCATTGTCTTGTTCTTCTATGTCAGCAAAAAACCCTCACTAATAGCCATTAATTTCCCAAATCCTAGAACTAATTATGTCTCTGAAAACCCAACGCTTAAAAAATAGCACCAGCCAACACACTCCTTTCTATGTTCAACCCTCCTCAGTTCCCCTGAAGAAAATTTAACAGTTACACTGCTCCAGAATGCTAAATGATAAAAGAGTGATGGCATCCAATCAGCTAGTGATGAATTATCTGTTCTCCAGACCCATTTTAGAGCCTGTATCCTTGTCCTATTCCAGGCATCAGTGGTTTTAAATCTGCAGAAAGAGACACTGAGGCAGGGACTTTGATGCAGGAAGGGTTGTAAGAAGAGGGCTTAAGAAAAAGTGGTTGTCAGAAAATAAGAATGAGAGAGTGCAGTAGGTTTCACTGTGATGCTATTGCAACCAGGGCTCAGTGGATCTTCTGAAGAGTTCTGAAGCAATTATGAGGCAAAAGATCAGGGCTTTATGATGTGTCATCAAATAATCACTGGGGGTTGACTACCCCCAAAGGGGACATTTGACTTTGAGCAAGCTGGTTCCCTCAAACCAACCAAAATACTCAGGTATTAGACAGTAGTATCCTTCAGTGTGCAAGTATGTCTCTGACCCCAGAAGTGGGATATAGGCAGCATATCGCTAGATGATATAAACTCAGTTCCCCAGTCTGCCACTGATTAAGACCTTTAGGCCACTTACCATCTCTTTATCTAAGTTTCAGCAGGCACAGAACAGAAGTTGAACATTTTCAGAGGCTGGACTAAGTAGTATCTAAGGACCCACCGGTGCTGTGCCCCTATAATGGAGCATGATAGAGTCTTTAATGCTATGACTGTCTCTGCATGACATGGGACCTATTTTAAAATCCGTTCCTGTCACTTAAAATCCTTGAGACTTTGACCATGTGTTGTAGATTTCTATGTCTCAGTGTTTCTATTTGCAAAATGGAGATCTTGGTATTGACTTCCTGGTGTTACTGTGAGGCATAAATGCGATTAATTTCTACTCCATTTCCCTTACTTTTTTTTTTGAGACAGTGTCTTGCTTTGTGGTTCAGGCTGGCCCTGTGCTCAGCCTCAAACTCACATCACAGCAATCCTCCTGCCTCTGCCTCCTGAGTTCTGGGATTACAGGCATGAACCACCATGCCCAGCACTGTGGTATGTGGTACTGGTTGCTGCTGGGGTGAGTCTCCATGCCCAGTATTGTATGTGGTTACCGGGGATCGAACCTGGGCCCTTGCACTTACAAGACAGGCACCAGAACCACTGAGCTAAATCCCCAGCCCATCCATTTTCCTTGCTTTTAACAGTATCAGTGAAGACTTTGGATTGTAATATTGTGCTTTATTTTGAAACAATTATTAACCACTTCCATATTCATCTGAACACATAGCCAACATATGGGTAAATATCCAGCTACTTTGTCTAATGTGATTAGCTATATCTGATAAAACCTACCTGAAGAGACTCAGGAATTTTTTCCTAGAAGGGGGGTCTGTACTATTCATTCTTGGAGAGACTGCACTATGTCTGTCCTGGGTTATCCTGCCTTTGTGTCCCTTGGTGATGAATTGCCCTGACAAACCAGCCACATTTCCCTGATAGTGTATCACTTCATTGCTCCGCCTGGCTGACTTTGTTTGATGAAGTACAGCTTTGTGTATGTCTTCAGAGAAGTACTCAGGTGGAACCAGGACTCGTGTCTCCCAGAAGGGGAGGGCAGGGTGTCGGGGAGGGGGGAAGAAGAGAAAGCTGAAGAACAAAGATCACACTGTTTTGAGAAGTAAGGAAATAACACTTACCTTGCTATTTATTCAATTCCTCTTTTTCAGCGGGAAGAAGCCAGAACAGAAGGAAGGGTGGCTTCTCTCAGAAGGAAATTCCAAACCCAGACAGGCTCTTGACTTCAGCAATTCAGTCTCTCATTTGAGGGCAAAGATCCATCCTGAACTCTCTCGACAAAGACAAAAGGCTCTGGAGACTTTGAATAGAATTTTCAAAGTCAGCGATGTAGTAGAGGGAGTGTTTGTATAGGCAGGGAAGAGAATGCACACGGAATTTCTCACTCTTTTACTTACTTTGGGACAACTTATGAAACATTATTTAACTTCTCCTAGCCTAAGTATGTTTGGATATTATGTAGGGATGATCACATCTGCTGCAGAGTTACTGTCAGAAATAAAGTTTTTTACAATATGAAATACCTGGAAAATGGCAGATGGCCTATAAAACATATCCTTTATTACTAAATCCCTGTGTTAGCTTTCTCCTGACCTTATTCTTGCAAAGCCCCTGTCTTTATAATGCAACCTTAGCCTTGAGCCTCTTTACGTTATCTGGCCTAAATTTTGCCAATGTGTGCAATTCAGATTTGCTTCTTTGGTTCCTTCTTTGTTTTGTTTTTGTTTTCTTTTGAGAAAGGGTCTCACTTTGTAGTTAAGGCTGGTCTTGAACTCAGCCTCAAACTTAGCAATCTTACTGCCTCTGCTTCCCAAGTGCTGGGATTATAGGATGAGTCACTATGCCTAGCACTGTGGTATGTGGTACCGATTGCTGGTCGGTGTGAGGCACCACACCTGGCATTGTTGTATGTGGTTACCACAGCTAGAACCAGGGACCTTGTGCTTGCAAGTCAGACACCAGAACCACTGAGCTAAATCCCCAGCGCTCTTTATTCCTTTCCTATAGAGTTGTGTGTTCCAATCCCCAGGCCTGTGAATATATCCCTGACATGTCTATCTGTTTGGATTGGAATGTGATCCAGTAGAGATGCCTCCTAAAATTGAGCACATCGCTCAGCTT
Organism: Petromus typicus; assembly: GCA_004026965.1. Classification (NCBI taxonomy): domain Eukaryota; kingdom Metazoa; phylum Chordata; class Mammalia; order Rodentia; family Petromuridae; genus Petromus; species Petromus typicus. Next base: position 68,896 of record PVIR01000899.1, on the reverse strand, counting down.
GACTCTCTTTGGTCTGTTTCCCAGTTTTGCTGTAAATGTCTCTTTGATAATTATATTCCAATTACTCAACACACTGGGCTACATTTTACATAGTTGAAATTAATTAGTTTCTCATATTTCTTTCTTTACCTATGCTAATGGGGTGCTGCAGTGCCAAGCCTTCTCTTTCTCCTCATGCACCTTTGGAAGATGGATCAGCATAGACTGTTGAACCAGAACTATTCCATCAAAATCTATTTTACTATTGTCCTTGACTGAGTCACTTTTCATGTCTACCTTTCCTCTTTCCACTGGAAAGGTTAAGTATGATGGAGAGGACAGAAATTTTCTTAAGCTTTTACTGATTTTGTGCCATTCATAATGAATGGTAGGTTTATCACACATTATTTAATTTTAATTTACTAAAGTTATATTACCTTCAATAGGTAAGTAACTTTTATTTTTATTTTACAGATGAGAGCAAGAGTCCTTGTGAGGACAGATAGAAAGGGACATGTGAAAGAAGGGATATGCAAAGAAAGAGAGAAGAGAAGAGAAAAAAGAAAGAGCAGGTATCAGGAAGAGACTACAGAGTAAACTGTAGGAAGTAGAACCACAGGAAGTTATCTGAATCCTCTTGCTCTGTAAAAACAACTCTCTAAAATCTGAATATGGAGAAATGGGGTCACAACATTCAACTTTGGACAGGACAAAAGATGCATTTGCACTTCGTCTACTCAGATGCTAACATTTTGAACAATCTTAGAATACTAAAGTAGTCTGAGCATTTTAACTGTTTTCTCTAGTTTCCACTCCAAGATTCCAGAATGCAGACCTGGCAGGCCAGTGGCTGGAGCTGGCTTATTGGCAGGATTACTTCATATTCAAAAGGCCTGATATTTTTCAACCAGTATCAGCTACACAGATTGTGTAGATTGAATGTAGATCAGACTTAGTATTGGTCAGTGGTCAGTTGTTTCTGGATGAAGAGTGAGTAGGTACAGAGGACTACAGTACTAATAATATTTAGAAGCACAAATAAAGAGACAACATTACTCTTCTTGGCTTTTATGTTGACAGAATAAAGGGACATACTGACATAATCCAAGGGGACTGATCTGGATCACTTGTCCATTCTGTTGTTATCTAGATTTTGTAGTCATATTTACCTTGATCATCATCTATAAACTGGACATCATTGTATTCATCCCAAAGCTATCACACAAGTTGCCAATGTTCTTTGTAAATTATAAAACACTTACAAATACATATACATTTTTTGAAATGTGTTTTATACTGTACTAGACAAATTTATATCCACCATTTAACCATTACAATGTTTTTAGATCTACTTCTTTCTTTAGTTTATATTTAAGGAAACAGATTCAAAAAGAGAAACAGCCTATACCAGCAGACATAGTTCAATAGGCACCAGTGTCAGAAGCCAGAATAAGTCCTGAAACTCAGCTTCCATGTACTGAGTTGCAGGATTTCAGCTGCTTCTTGCAACCTCCTCATCATTCTTGATAATTGGCAGGACTTCTGTGCAACTATGGAAGACCATGCTGAAAAGGAACTTGCTATTTTTGGCACATTATCAGAAGGAAGAGCAAGGAGAAGCAGAGCTATTTAGGCCTGGGCATTATTTGATTTAACCCTCCAGTGCCACTGTGAAACAGACCTCATAGACTCTGTATTGCAAATGATAATACAAAGACTCCTAAATGCTGTTCTTGTTTAGGTCCAGACAGCTAGCGAGTCACACAGTGGGCTTGGAGCTCCTATCCACCCTGTGATGGCCCCTCCTTTACAACTCCTCCAGATTCACACAGCATCGCAGGCCTCATCTTTGCACTCTATTTCTGATGCTCTGCATTTTCTGATCAGAAATGCCCAGTGGGAATATATACTGGGAGGTAATTTAGCCAAATACCCTTTTTAGCAAGTGATTTATTTACTGCTGCTAGGACAGCATTTTCCCCTAATCTTTCTCTGGCCTCTTTGTTGCTTCCTGTCTTTCTTGTTCATTTCTCGCCAGGAAGCCTCTTATCTTTGCTGATTTGGGGCCAGTACATCTTCTTTCCACAGTAAATCTGAGGCTAATAGGCACCCAGAAGAAAAGCAAATCTTATGGCCACTCAGAAGCATGGCTCCCTCCTCTTGTGATAAATAAGTTATATTTTCCCCCTAAATTCTTAAGTGCAGTGTCTCCCGATGACCTCTTTCCTTCACACAGCTCACTTTGTCTCAGATAGAACCCTTCTGCCAAGCAAGCAAAACTGAACAAACTCGGGTTATTTTAGAACTAGGGAATAGCTGTGATACAAATCAGCATGCTCATGGAATTTGCATAGTGCGTTTGGCACAGTTGGCCCTCTAGACAGCAGCCTCTGCATCTGTGTGGATTTGACCTACAGTGTACTAAAAATATTTGGAAAAAATGGCATTTACAACCGGACATGTACAGATCTTTTTTTTTGACATTTTTTCCTAAACAATACATTATTGCACTAAATTTCCATAACGTTTACATTGTATTATGTATTATAAGTAATCTAGAGATGTCAAGTCAGTTGCCTGATGACAAGGTTATGTGAAGATGCTATCTCATTTCGTATAAGGGGCTTGAGCACTCCTGGGATTTGGAAGCCCTGATGTGAATGGATGTTAACAGATGACTCTATATACTTATCTGAATTGATTGCATTTAAGAGAAAGGAGGCCACATCAGATTAGATGTGTGTAAAGGAAGGAGGCTACTTAGTAGCTTTGCACTGTAAGCTCACATATGACTTTTGAGCACTCTGAGGCCCATGTGCTGTGACAGAATGTAAAGTCACTGAGATCCAAAGTGTTATTCCCCCTGTCGTACTAACTTCCAGGGTGAAATGTGCAGCTTTGTTTATCAAGTGGGATGCAGGCTGTATAGCTGAATCAGCTGGCGTCCAACAGGACAGGAGCAACCTGGCTGACCCTACCTGTTTTTTGGCATGTCACCAGGTTTGTGCCCTCATTCCTCGTGCCAAGTCTCACATTACCTGCAGCCATTTCAGTCCCCCGTTTAAATTGTCCTTCCAATCCTCTGACTCTTTATCTTACTCTGTATGTCTCTGTCGCATTTATCGCCATGGGACAGAGCACTTCTCATTTATTCCTTCATTTACCTCAATCTCTTTTTTTAATAGAACATAAGCTTTCTGAGGTAGGGATTTCAACTGTTTTGTTTACCATGCCATCCCAGTGTCTAGAACATGCCTGACATAGAGTGAATATTCAGTGATAATCTTGGTTTGTTCTCATTGCTAAGCCAAGGTACCCAACACCCAAAGTTAAAAGGTAAAAGATTCGTGTAGCTCAGAGTTTGCAGAGACTTCTGTCTAACTGGTTGGCTCCAAGGTATGGCTGTCTGGCAGAGAAGCTTCAGAGAAAAGAACAGTTCATGGCCCGATAGGATAGCAAAAACAAGAAAGGATCGTAACAGAATCTTTCTGTTCCTTTCTTCTTATCCAGACCATGGAGATTAGGGCAGTGCCAAACCAATCAGTGACCCTGTTTGGTTATCACACACCCCTACTCCTAACATCTCACTCTCTAGTTTCAACCACTTCTGAATAAGAGTTATAACCACATGAGCTCGACGAAGGACATCAAGACACAACCCATAAGTGTGATGTTCTGATGAATGAATAAACAAGTGAATGGAGGGAGAAACATCTGGTTCCCAGTGGTGAGACCCAGGCTTTATACCAAGTGGGGCAGATCAGTTGTTTATGAAACAGAGCATCTAAATATATTGTAGATGGAGAAATCTTCCTATGAACAGCTACTGAGCTGATCTCTCCAGTCTAGATGGCTTTTGCTAATTGAATCTTTGAAGTCAAGATGGAAACTTTATATTCATTTTGTGAAGTCTCTTCCCCTGACTTTGATATCTGGAATTGTTATGTATAGGGAGTCTGATTTGAAAATGATGGATTGCTTTGTTTTTTTATTTCTTCTCTTTGGAGTCTTCACCCTTTCTGTTGCTCTGACTCTCTAGCTGTGTAATCTAAACACCATTCTTTCCAAATAAAGCTGTCACTCAGCCTCAAAAAGTTCCAGGTCAAAGATTACCTGATTTTAATTAAGTATTCTGAAAAACTGTTCTTTCATGGCTACATGTCGGCCATGTTTTCTGTTTTTACTACCATTCATTTCTTCTGATTTTTATTATAATACAAATATAGATAATTTTAGTAGGTTTATAGATGAACTTCATTTTAAAACTCCACTAAATTCATATTTTATAATATGACTTAGGAAGATCAATTAATAAGTTTAAAAGAAGAAAAAATCTGCTTTCTATACTTTGCAGAAGGAAAATTATTTCTACCCTTTTTCTAGTATCTTTGCTGTCTGTTTCTGAGATGAATAACTTGCCTTTTCACAAATAACTTTTTTTTCAGAGTTGTCACACTACCTTGTGCACATAGAGCTGGCCTTGTGAAGAACCAGGATTACGATCACAAACTACCACGACATTCTGCTTTATTGCTGTTTCTGAAAAACCTTATAACCACATGAGGTTGTGGGAGGACACTGAGACATAAACCACAGCTGTGATGATCTGAGGAATGAATAAATAGGTGAATGGAGGAGCGGACATCAGGGGTCCAGTGGTGAGACCCAGGCCTTATCCCAAGTGGGGCAGATCAGGGGGTCCCAGGACAGAGTTGGGTTAGGCTGATCTTGTCTCTAAACCTTTGGCTTCTCCCCAGTCTCAGATCTTGAGCTGACCTCTTGTCTCATTATTACATTTAAATTGCTTAGCTATCAACTTTTTCTCATAGACTCACTTTTTATTTGTCCTATAGGCTTGTAATCATCTTTTCTTGTGTGCTGGCTTGTACAATGCAGTCTCAAAAAACAAGAAAAGAAGGAGAAATAAAGGAAAAGATCAAATAAATAAAAAGAGAAAATGCACAGGGAGTGTTTAGTATAAGCTAAAACTCAAAAGATGTCATTCAGAAACATTTAGCAAAGCAGAATTTGAAGGACACTTCCTCCATATAATAACCAAAAAACAACAGCAAACCCCTCAGCTAGTACCACACCAGAGTTACAAAGAGTGAATACTTGTCCCTCCTGATCAGGAGAAATTCAGAGGATTTTCACTCTTGCCTCTCTGGAAGTTCTGTCCATGAGAATTAAGCAAAAGAAAAGAAATAGTAGGCTTTTCTATTGGAAAAGCAGAAGAATTTAGAAACAGCATAATGCTGTATCTATAAAATACTAAGGAATTCACTAAAGGCTATTAAAATTAAGGAATTTTCTAGGTTGCAAGATACAAGATCAAGAAACAAAATTAACTACTCATGAACTTACACAGGATTCACTAAAATCAACTTTAAGAAAACTTTCTTTCACAAAAATGAGAAACATACTGTGAATATTGTAAAATATTTTCTATTTTAAAGATCTAAATAAACAGAAAAATGCCCATATTTATTGACCAATATTATGGAGATGGTCATTTTCCCTAGAATCCAAGGATCTCAGATGGTATTTTTTTGTAACAGTTGACAAAGTTTGTATAAAGTTTACAAAGAATTGTAAGCAACCCACAATAATCAAAATAATAAAAGAAGACAGTAGAAGGATTCCTATGTCCCAATTTAAAAAGTATACTACAAAGCCATGATACTTAAGACAGAATGCTGCGATTGTGGGGATATGTGTACAGATCAGTGGAATAAAACTAGGATCAAGGTACATCTGTGTATGATAGTCAACTTACTTTTTGAAGAAAATGACAAAACCAGAGTCATTCAAAAGGGAAACGATAGTCATTAAAACTACATTGAGTCATCTTATGAGGTCAGCCTGATGCAGAAGAAATTAATAACATCTGCAAAAATTACTCAGAATGGATTCGACTTACACAAAAGAGCTAATGTTATAAAATTATAAAGAAAGGTTGAGTTTACTTAAATATGCATGTATTTTTCATGCTTTTTGTTTTCCCCACTTTTCCACAAAGACTTCCTTTAGTTTTTCTAGATGAACTCGACCAGTTCTCTATCATGTTTTGCTTCTCTAAAAATATCTTCAATTTTTCCTTAGTTTTGAGGGTCATTTTAAATGTGTGTAAATTTTTGGATTGGTGTTTGCTTCCTTCATCCTTTGTCTTTATTATTCCTTTTTAAAAATTCATATCTTTATTGGTACATTATATATACACATCAAGATTGCATTCAACATGGAGAAATTGTATCAGTATATGACATAACTTAATTCTCATTTTTTCCCATTCCCCTGCCCACTTTACAAATTCTCACCGCCTATATACATAAACTTTATTTTCTTTTTTTCTTATTATCATTACATTATTTTTCTTCTTGTTACTTATTCCTATACCCTATTTGCTTTTAAATATTTTCTATTTCATAGTATCTACTATGTATTCTAGAACTCATTTACTTCTTCATTTTCTCATACAAGAGAAAAGATATGATATTTATGTATCTATGACCTACTTATTTCACATATGAGGTGTCTTGTAGGTACATCTATTTGAGTATAAATGACTCAATCTCATCTTTTTTTTCTGGCAGAGTAATACTCCATTCTACAAAAGAATCACATCTTCTTTATCCAATCTTAAATTACAGAAATTTTGGTTGTTTCCAAGACTTAGCTATCACAAACTAAGCTGCTACAAACATGGGTGCATGTATGTCACTGTGATATGAATCTTTTAATTCTTTCATGGATATACCTAGCAAGGGAATGGCAGGGTCAAATTAGACCTATAACCCTGGGTTTTTTGGGGGAATCTCCACAGTGGTTGTATGAGTCTACACTCTCACCAACAGTAGAGAAAGGTTCCTTTTTCTCAATAGCCTCACCAACAATTGTTGCTGTCTAAACCTGAGATAGCAGCCATTCTTTGTGGAATGAGATGAAATCTCAGTGTTTTCACCTGCATCTCTCAAATGACTAGTGATATTAAAAGGAATAAAGATAGGAAAGGAAGAAGTTAAACTGTCATTATTTGCTGATGACATGATACTCTACATAGAGCATCCTAAAAACTCAACTAAAAAACTGCTGGACTTACTCGCTAAATTTGGTAGCATAGCTGGATACAAGGTTAGTGCTCAAAAATCAATTGCCTTTGTATACACGAACAATAGAATCACTGAGAAATTGGGAAGTCAATCCCTTCACAATGGCATCCAAAAAAAAAAAAAAAAAAAAAAGAAAAAGAAATATCTAGGAATCAGTCTAACAAAGGAGATGTAACCTACAGCACTCTGAAAAAGGAGGTAGAAGAAGATATCAGAAAATGGAAAGATGTCCCTTGTTCCTTGGAGGAGAAACCAACATTGTCAAAATGACTATACTCCCAAAACTACTGCATAGATTTATTGCAAACCCAATTGATATCCTAATAGAATATTTCAAGATCTAGAAAAAAAATAAAAAATTCATCTGGAACCATAAAAGACCTGGAAGAGTGAAAGTAGTTGTAAGCAACAAAAACATGGTGGTGGGTATTATGATACCCAACTTGAAATTATACTACCAAGCCACTGTGATAAAAACTGCATGGTACTAGCAAAGTAAGAGGATCAGTGAAGCAGATTAGAAGATCCAGAAACAACTTCAGACCCAATAATTCACCTCATCTTTGACAAAGGAGCTAAAAATCCTCAATGGAGGGAAGATAGCCTCTTTAACAAATGGTTCTGGAAAAAGTGGGCTTTAACATGCCAGCGACATATCTCTTTCACTATGTACCAAGCTAAACTCAATATGGATTAGAGACCTAAATATTAAAAGAGAAACATTAAGCCTGCTGCAAAACAGGTAAGATAAAACTCTTGAATGTATTGGTTTAGGGAAAGACTTCATGAACAAAACCTCTATAACACAAGAACTGGCAGAAAAAAATCAATAAATGGAATCTCAACTTATTAAAAAGGTTTTGCACAGTTGTTTTGAGAGTAGAGGTCTTTCACCTCCTTTGTTAGATTGATTCCTAGGTATTTTATTTTTGGGGGGTGCTATTGTGAAAGGAACTGACTTCCCAATTTCTATCTCAGTGTGTCTGCTGTTTGTGTATACAAAGGCTATTGATTTTTGAATGTTGACCTTGTATCCAGCTACATGACTAAATTTGGTGATTAGGTCCAGCAGTTTTTTAATTGAGTTTTTAGGATCCTCTAGATAGAGTATCATGTCATCAGCAAATAATGACAACTTAACTTCTTCCTATCCTATCTTTATTCTCTTTATTGCTTTCTCTTGCCTAATTACTGTGGCTATTTCCAGAACTATAGTGAATAGAAGTGGTGAGAGAGGACATCCTTGTCTTGTTCCTGATCTTAATGTGAAAGGTTTCAGTTTTTGACCATTTAGTATGATGCTGGCTGATGGTTTCTCATAGATACCTTTTATTAGTTTGTGATAGACACCATCTATTCCAATCTTCTGTAGGGTTTTCAACATAAATGGGTTTTATATTTTGTAAAATACTTTTTATGCAGCAATTGAGATGACCATATGGTTTTTGTCCTTGAGTCTGTTAATCTAGTGTATAACATTTATTGATTTACATATGTTGAACCATCCTTGCATACCTGGGATGAATCCAACTTGGTCAGGGTGTACAATCTTTCTGATAATTCTCTGTATTCTATTTTCCAGGATATTATTGAGGAGTTTTGCATCAATGTTCATTAAGGATATTGGCTTGTAGTTCTCTTTTTTGGTTGGATCCTTCTCTGATTTTGGAATCAGGGTAATGGTTGCTTCCTGGAATGAGTTTGGGAGTACTGCTTCCCTTTCAATTTCATTAAAGAATTCAAGAAATAGGGGCACTAACTCTTCTTTAAAAGTTTTATAGAATTCAGCAGGAAATTTTATAGAATTCAGTTGGAAAGTTTTTAATTACATTTTCAATTTCAGAGATTGATATTGGGGTATTTAACATTTCTATATCTTCTTTGTTCAGCTTTGGAAGTTCATATGTGTCTAGAAATCTATCCATTTTTTCTACATTTTCCACTTTATTAAATATAAATTTTCAAAGTAGGTGTTTATTATCCTCTGGACTTCCTCTGGGTCGGTAGTAATTTCTCCATTCTCTTTCCTAATAGCATAGTCTGCTACTAAAAATGATAAGATTGAGTCATTCACATGCAAATGGATGACCTTGAGGACATCCTCATAAGTGAAATAAACAGGTCATCGATGTGTAAATATCGTATCTTTTCTATGATATGAGAATATGAAGTTGGAAATGAGTTGTAGTGTGTATAGTTGATATTGCAATGTAGAAAATATTTAAAAGGAAAAAGTGTAAGGGTAAATAATGAGGGGAAAATGAATGTAGTAATAATAAATAAAAAAGAAAACAAAGATTGTGTATATAGGGGGCAGGGGGATGCAGAGCGGGGGGAAAAGGGAAAAATGAGAATCAAGCCCTGTTATATTCTGGTACAAACTCTTAGTGTTGAATGTGATTATCATGTGTGTTCATAATGTACCAATAAAGATAATTTTTTTAAAAATAAAAAGGTTATGCACAGCAAAGGAAACCATCAACAGAGTGAAAAGGCAACCAACACTATGAGAAAGAATCTTTATCAGCTGTTTCTCAGACAAAGGGCTACTCTCTAAAATATATAAGGAGCTTTAAAACATCAGCCTACTGAAATGTAAAGACTCAGTTAAAAAATGAGCATCTGAAATGGGCAGACACTTTTCAGAGGAAGAAGTAAAAACATCTAAGAAGTATATGAAAAAATGCTTGTCATCTTAATATTTATGGTGAACAATCTTCCCTCTTGTATTATATAGACTGGCACCTTTTCTCCGTGTGTGTTCAATATTTTTCTCTTCATAGATTTTCAGAAGTATTATATAGACTTACACAGATAAATGATACATACATGTGTTTATCAGTTGTGTCTATCTTTGTGTTTCATTTTATTTTTTATGGAGGGTTTTCTTAGATTTATGAGTTTCTCTAATTATTATCTCTTATTATTAAATTACCATATTTGAGAAAGTCTTTCACCATGAGCTAATTCTTATTCCTCATTCCATCTGTTCTACATTTTAAGTCTAATTTTATAGTTATTGAACACTATCCTGAATCTTACTATTGCTGTAATCATGTCATGCAAAGCCTCTTTTATTAATCATATTTAACTCTGTTGTTTTATCTTATTGTTGTTTCTATTATTTTCTGCTAAAATAATTTTTAGACCTTTTTTATTTTCTTCACATGTCTAGATATCTATTTTATGCTGGTTCTTGTGGGTGATATGTTATAGAAGATCTGAGTATAAATTATTTCTTTAAATCAAGGCTGTGTGAATTATTTGCTATATCTGCTTTACCCTGTCATGATGAGTTTTCTGGGTTTTTTTTTTGTTGTTGTTTGTGACGGTACCTATTTTTTCTTGGTATAGTGTTATGGCTTGTGTCTAGATGTGCCACCAAAGCTTCATTCAGTCATAGGGGGGAGTTTCACAGAAACAGCTGGGCCTACAATGTGTGATTGATTCACAGTACAATGCCAGGATTCATAGTGCTAGGATTAAGAATGGGTGATTAACAACTAGCTGGCTTGGCATATCTATAATTTTGCTATCCTGGATGCCATATAAGAGATAGAATAGGGTCTGTCTTGTCTTTTGCTTCCTTTCCTGCCTTCTGCCCACCATGAACTGCTCCTCCTCTGGGATGCCTATCTGCAATCCCAAGTTTCCTTGGAGCCAGTGGACATGAATTGAAATCGCTACAAACTATGAGCCAAATAAACTCTTCAACCTTTAATTTTGAGTGTTGAATACTTTATTTCAGGGATGAGAGAAAAGGTAGTAAGACACTGAAGAGGTCATCCTTACTATAGAAAGGCTTCTTTCCCTCTGTCCTGAAACTTCTCTGGAGTCATACTTGAAACCCAGAATGTTCAGTGATATCTTTCTTTTCTGTTGGTCCAGACTCCAATGTCTCTTAGACGCTGATCCGCATAGTTTGAGCTTTCATCACTGTAGTGGCCACTGTCCAAAAGGCACGTTGAGTCTCTTCTTGACCAAATATGAATCACTATTACAATTTGTAGTGAACCAAGCACAAACTTTTGGGGTTTCCTTCCTCTTTTCAAATCCATCCTTCAAATCCCAGCATCTGTGAATTCTATTCTCTGCCATCTTAGTGTGACCATGACATTTTCCCGCACTCCTCAAGACTACTCTGTGAATAAGAACATATATTTTAGAACAGAGCAGGTCATAATTGCCTCTGATACGTTGTTTACCCTCTCATTTGGATCTTAGTTTTTTTTTCCTGTTAGTTCATAAACTGATGCTTCACTTAATATTATTTTCAGATTTTACTTAGCCATGGTAGAGTAAATAGTTCTGATAGATAGTAACTTCTCCCATATGACCATGGTTAATGCACCATTCATTGAGTTATCATTCTTTTACAAAGTTATTTTATTTATAGAAGTTGAAGTGTATTTTTATTTCTATCTCTTAGTTTGTGATCCTTTTCTTCCTCTCTGTGATCATGCTCTCTTTCTTTGAGTGTGTCCCAGTATCGATTTAATTTACCTTACCTTATAATTTAAATAACTTCAATCCTTGGTCAATTAAATGTGTTGTTAATCATTTCTGCTGCGTCTCTTTTATGGTGTTTTGGTTTATTGTATGATTTCTGATCTTTGATTTGGAGATACTTATTTAATCTTGTCAATCTGTAAATTAACTTACGTCCAGATGCAAATGTTTCTACTCCCTTTCAGTGAGTGACTAGCAGAGACCACTGCAACTCCCTGGCGAAGTCTTGACTGACTTTCAGAGCTTGAGGTTTCAGCCTTCCCTTACAGCTGTGCTTCACAGTTCCCACACAATTAACTGGCTGGCAGTTGTCTGCATCTGCCATTAAGAAGCCACCTGACTTCCTTCCAGTGCCTGCTTCATCCGTATGCTTCTTTAGATTTGGTTCTTCCATGACTTTCTGACTTGACATGATGAAATAATTGAGAAACACCTCTCACATTTTGTAAGAGGTGAAATTCTTTAATAGATGTCCTCTTCAGAATGGGGGGGGGTCATTAGAATACTTAGCAAAAATGCCAGAAATGGACTCTGCCTTACTATCAATATTCATTTCCTTTTTCATTGGATGAGGCTTCACATGCTATAGTATGCTATTTTATATCAGGCTTTGCAACTCTGTAGAGTAGTATTTGAAAATATATATTATATATGGTTCAAAAGAACTTTTTAAAAAACATTGTGTTTTGATCAGACTTAGAAGGAATAGGGATCCACAGGTAGAAAAATATGTATGGAAGGAGTATATAGTCAGTCTACCTTTTTGAGAACAATATAGATACATGGGGAGTGAAGTGCTGCTACTGTATCAGCTCAGATTTCATTTTTGGTGTAGGAAGAAATTCCAATTTACTCGATCCAAATATTTATGTCTCTGTAACAAATGAAAGCAGAAGTAGATTTGTATGTGCTAAATCTACTTCTGGAGGTTCAGGTGGGTAGAAACTAATCTGGCTTAGTTAGAATGGAATTTAGAAGAAAAAAATGCTTGAGAAATGCCTGTCTAAAGAATGATGGAATCTCTGAAGTCACAGAATGAGAATTATTGACACTCCACCTCTGATATTTAATTGTCTTACAGGTCATCTGAGGTTTTGAGAAGTTTTGTCACAAATAGTTCTTTCTCCTGATTATAGTGCTTGAAGGACCAGGGAGTCTGACCTGACACACATGACTTAGCTCTAAATGTCTTTCTGTACTTGGTTCTTAAACCTAATAAAGCCATACCTAGCAAGAACAGATAGTGTGCTGTGCTGAAATGTGAATGAAGTCTTCATAATGAAGCAAAAAGACCATGATATTTTGCAGCAGATAAATGTGGGTTTATACTCAAGACCTGCATTTTATGAGGACTTAATATTCTCATTAACATGACAACTTTCCTTTATTTCACAGTGTTTTGATTTTATCTTATGGAGAATGATCAGAAACATACCCTTGGCTAACACACTTGGTCGGAATAAGTGAGACAATGTACATTTAAATGCTTTCACAGGGTTTGCCTATTAGACAGGAAACATAAACTACCTGCGGCTACCAGTGCTTCCTGCATGCAGACAGCAGCATTAGGGCACCAGATGGACTTCTCAGGATTCCTAGTTACCAGGAACACGGGAATAAACATTGTTGAATTTAATTTCTAAAGTAACTTAACAGTGATTTGAATTAGAGTATATTTTTGTGTATTCACTCTCTATAAATTAGGTTAAACATGCAAGGAAAAAAGTGATTTCCCATTCTGCTACTTTCTAAGGGATTCTTAACTATAGGAAGTTATGTTTGCAAAAAACCCTCAGGCTCATGACAAATGTGACCATTTATATAGTGGGCCTCAGAGATTTCTTCCATAGCTGCTGCTTTGCTCAGACCCTCAGGGCTGGAAAAGCCAAGTTATTCTGGGCCAAACAAGTTGTGTTTCTTAAAAACAAGACAATAAATAAAAAGATGAAGCAATAAAGTAATGCTAGACTGAAAATCAGTTGAGATGGATGCTTTTCTCAGCTCTTCCTGCTGAGAGCAGAGGGCCCTGGCTCTAAGCCTTTTCACAGCTCAGCCTAGAAAAAGGAGTCGGGTAGTTTTTGCTGACCAAGACTTCTCCCAAGTGCTACTTTTTCCGTCCACTTTGGAAGTTCCTCCCTTTCCATGAGCCCCAGGTTTAGGCCAGTGACCCAAGGGAGTCTACTCAGTCTCAACTGTCATTTGGATGAGCGATGAGCCTCACCCAGGGGGATCATTTCCTTCCCAAATACTGTTCTCAGCCTTTTGAGGCTTGCTGATGCTCACTGACTAATTCATAATCTTTGTGCCCAATCTGTGCCCGTGGTGGCATTGCCCAGTCCAGTAGTGCCAGTCTGAGACTGATTACCCAGCTGCATGACCATCTTCATGTTCAGCTCCTATTTGATTATGGAAATAGTTCCAGTATCTTGTATCTGTAAATGATTTCTCATAGATGGCTTTGAGGCCACTGCCTGCCCTCTAAAATCAGGGTTTGAATTCCTTTGCTTTCCTATGCCATGCTCATGCCCAAGTGTCAACCCTTCAGGATGTTCTTTTCTTCCCAGTGCTGTTTCCAACACCTGCAAATCCCAGCCCCATCACATGTGTGCATCATTCTCTTAGAATACTTGCTTCAGGTATTTTTTCACCCTTCACTGTGAGGGAAAAGTCTTGGTCAGCTCCATCATGATAGAACTGATTTTGTTTGGTATATTATTCCTGGCACTTATAGCACTGCTTAGACCATATCACCAAATAAGCTGCAGGTGAACAGCAAACTTGAATGGATGAATAAATTCATTGTTTCATCTGTGACAGTGGCACCTGGATCCCTTTTTGGTCTTGCAAAGGGTTTTGATTAACTTTGGAAAATATAATTAAGACTCAGGATTTCCCAACTCCGACTGGCTTTCTGTTATTAGAAGACTGCTCTTTCTGCACTGCAAAGAGCAGGCATCAAGTACAAGCCTGTTCATAAAAGGATCCATTATCTCTAAAGCCAAATATCACTGCTGGAATGGCTTCCACGTGCTGCCAAAAAGAACATTATTAATAACAATAGTGATAATAATAGCGATCATAATAATACATATTAAATTTTAATTCATATGACACAGAAGATTCACAGCTCTAGGAGGGAATCATTCTCTCAGCGAAGGGTAAGGGATAAAGCAAAACTTCAATTGAAAGGAAATATGATATAATTTGGGCCAGAGCCAGACTCTAAGCTGTTTGGGGGGTAGAAAGGACCTCATCACTAAATAAAAGTGATGGACTAGGACAGACCCATGTGAAGTTTCGAAATTCAGGAATATAACAGAGAGAGAAGGAAACATATTGGTTTACTTCAAGAAGTTTATATCATTTAAAGTGTGTCAAATATGACTGTGAAAGCCCTGAAAGGTGTGGAGTCTCCAAACAGTTTATCTATGTCTCCACTGGGGGCGCTATGAGGAACAGAATCAGATGACTTGAAGGATCGGTGGTCCAGGTTGTATATGTTGACAAGAATCAAACACTTAAAAAATTAAAAAAAGATATAATAAGAGAGACAATTTATTGGTTATTAGGATACTTGAAACACTGTCACAAGAATCCAATAACTCTAATGGTAATAATGAAAAAGAAGAATATTTTTAATTTACTGCGGCAGTTGGTCTAATATCGTACGTGCCTGGGAAGTTGACACATCAGATTTGGGTTATGCCTCCTCTCTTCACTGTGACTACATCATGTAAATTTTCTAAGCCTTAACATCATTATGAAATTGAGAGCTATTTGGAGTACCTTTTCAAGGTTCTGCAGAGAAACAAGGCCCAGCAGAAGTCCCATGATCTGCCATCCATGAACTGAAGACCCAACGAGGCAAGGGATGTGATGGAGGCAGAGTCCCAGGGTCAAGATCCAGAGTCACTGATGGACATGATAGGTGCACATGAATGTCTCAGCTCGAACAGAAACCATTTGCATTTCCTCCAAACTTCTACTATTCAGGCCTTAAAAGATTAAAAGATGCTCCTGCTCAACAGTGAGGATAATCATTAGTCTACTGGCTGGTAATTTCATAACTTCTGTAAATACTTTCAAAGAGGCACAGAAAAAATATTTTACCAGTGCTCTAGGAATAGTTTATCCTACCTGAGGTGACATAAAATTACCCACAATATAGATTTTAACCTCATAGGTTAAAGAAATGCTCAGAGAGTACAAGTATCTCTCACTTAATAGACTTTTATTAAGTACTATGAAATAGTTCATATGTAAAGCAAATTAAGAGAGTAGTCTGGACCATCGTCTACTTGGAAATCGGACTCAACAAACTTGACAAAGGTCTGTGTAACCTCAGTGGAATGGTTCTGTGGGAGAATCGATTATTTAGACAGAGAACTTGGAAACCAAGATCCTGGTATGTCTGCTCTCTGATCATGGCATGAAACTTGGGAGTTGCTCAAGGTGGACAATTAATCACTTCAGCATTAATCACTGTGTAACCTTCTCCCCAGGCCACGGCCTCCCTTCAGCTAAATTATAATTTAAGGTATCATTCTTTCCTAGGGTATCAGGCCTTTTTATTAGAGTGAAAATCTGCATCTATAGTCTCATCTTAATGTATAGCAAGTGCATGATTGTTATAAAAACATAGTACATAATAAGTTAAAAATCAAACTATTAAAATGATGCACAATTAAATTTCTTCTTCATCAAAGCTCTACTATTCCTCCTCATCAGTAGGTAACAGCTCCTTGCAGATCCATCCATAGCTTTTCTAAGTTGTTTTAAAGTTTAGTGTCACCGACGTGATCACATACAGTATGACTGGTAATAACTGAATGCTATGTATTAGTCATTTTTGAGGCATTGTCCATGTGATGATACATTTTGTTTGTATAATACAAGCTGATTCACAAGCTGTGTGGCTTAAGTCAGGTTCTATCACATCTCTGGAAATGAATATTCCTGGGGGTGGAGCCAAGACAGTAGTGCCGTCCTAACAGGGCCCCTGGACATGTTGTGCTGCATGGTGTCCGACACCTCGAAGGTCCTCACCTAAACTAACACAGCCTCTTCCATGTCTTGTCTCTAATCTAATATCAGCTAAGCTTTACCAATTCTTATCATCTTAACTTGTGTCCTATGGATGGGAGCAGAGTTGTATTTGAATAGTTTGGGTTGGTTTATTCTGGGTAAACAAGACTGGAGTGTATTAGATAAATATAATGAATTTACATATCCTCACTCAAGTTTTATTGTTATGCATAAAACTACATGGAAATCATCATTTTTACTTATGGTATTTTTTATTCCTATAATTTAATTCCTATAATTTTTTCAGACTTATGGGTGCTACCAAGAAAAAATAATCTGAAATTTAGCTTGTTCAGTACCTGATCCTTTATTCGTAATTTGATAAATAGTTAGTTGGATAACTCTTTTTCAAGGCAGAATAATAGATAATGTAGTAATAGACAAATTTGATAGCAAAATAAGGGTCACAGAGGTTTAGATTTATACAAAAATTCCTCACTCTCAGATTAGGTCCTAAAGTTTACCTCACCACTCCAGTCCTCTGGGAAGCTTTCGGTCTTACCATGATCGGGTTGTGCAGACCATATTTTGTAATACTTGTATTTTCCAATACATTTGTTTCTGATTTGTGTACCCCATTATATAAAAACTTACAAGATACAAATGTTATAGCCTCATGTTTTTATTCATCTTTTCCCAAAAAGCTTATTAGGCAAGTATTATTATTAAACTAATTTTATAAAGAAGGAAACCAAGTTATAGGAAGTTAATTACATATTTTATGTGTAAATCCAACATCAGAAATAAGCAATCTGGCTCCAGAGGCTTTGCCTCCCCCCACATCTTCTCAGTCTGAAGATGAACATGAATTCAGCGCATGATTGAAACTTAACATGTATCGGATAAGTCAGTGAAACGCTACTAAGTATTAACCTACAAGGTATTCAGTCAACTGTGTTGTGTCCTGGACAAGCTACATAATCTTCTCATTCTTTAATTTTCCCAATTTGAAATGAATACAAATGTAATCTTTGTTTGGATCATAAGGGATTTACACACACTGAACCCTCACATGTTTGACATTATTAAATACATACTGTATTTTGTTTGTGTGGTCAGGGAATAAGATCAGTAAAAATATATCTTGCTTTTAACTTTTTCTTCTAATTTTGTCATGTGATCAGAGAAAATGAGTTTTAATTTGCCAGTTTTCCAGATTTGGCTCACCTCTATAAATATTTCATGTCTATTTGTAAAGAAAGTTTATTCTTTATCTGCTCGGAACAGAACTATATCAATTAACAAAAATTACACATATTCACTCTCACACCAGATAATTTTCTTGCTCAAAATCTATATACTTGCTGTGTGTATTTGCCATTCTTATTATTGGTCCTTCTCTTCCTTACTCCTGTCCCGGTTTACTCTGATACTAAATACAAGGCAGGATCAAAATTTGCAATTAATGTTTAAATTTAAAACAGTACCACAGGGGCCGGAGAGTTAGCTCAGTGGTTCCAGTGCCTGAATTGCAAGCTCAAGGGCCCTAATTCAATCCCCGGTAACCACATACAATACTGGGTGTGGAGACTCACGCCCAGCAGCAACCAGTATCACATCCCACAGTGCCGGCGTGGTGGATCACACCTGTAATCCCAGCACTCAGGAGGCAGAGGCAGGAGGATTTCTGTGATGTGAGTTTGAGGTTGAGCTCAGGGCCAGCCTGAACCACAAAGCGAGACCCTGTCTCAATAAATAAATAAATAAATAAATAAATAAATAAATAATAAATAAAACAGTATCACAGTGAAAGACACCTTACCGTTAACCCCCCTCAAGTCCTCTCTCTTGCTTCCCACATATATCTCGTCATCCTTGCTACTCTCCAAAACAGGTCAGGACAGCTTTGTTCAGGAATGTCTTCAGTGGCACTGTCGTGGCTGCCTGAATGCCCCAAAGTGATTCCAAATTATGTACCTTCCTTGGTTATTTTTATTTTGGGGAAGAGACAGAAAGTGCATGGTGCCAGCTGGGTCCATCTCATGAAAAGATGGATGAGGACACATCGTGTTTTACCAGCTGCTTTCCTGTGGCTGGCACAGAGCAGGGCCATTCACTGTGGTTTTGATCACATCTCTTCAAGATGAGCATGAATGAAAAATCTCACAGCTACTTTAGAAAGTGCAAGAATTATAGGATGTGTGTTTGTAGTGAGAGGGAATGTTTTGAAGAGGACAGTTATGATATGTATTTTATTCTAATATATATATGTATATATATGTATATATATATATGTATATATATATATGTATATATATATGTATATATATATATATATATATATATATATATATATATATATATATATATATTTTTTTAGGTTTTTTGAGACAGGGTTTCGCTTTTGTGGTTCAGGCTGGCCCTGAGCTCAGCCTCAAACTCACATCACAATCCTCCTGCCTCTGCCTCCCGAGTGCTGGGATTACAGGCGTGAGCCACCAAGCCGGGCACTGTGGTATGTGGTACTGGTTGCTGCTGGGTGTGGGTCTCCACACCCAGTATTGTTATGTGGTTACCGGGGAATCGAACCGGGCCCTTGCGCCTGCAAGACAGGCGCCGGAACCACTGAGCTAACTCCCTGGCCCCTCTAAAATATTTTTTAATTTAAGTGTTCACCATATATTCTGATCACTTCTTGTGATTCAATTCAGAGAGACTCACGTTTGTTAAGAACTTGATGAATCATTTCATTATCATAATTTTGCTAGTTCATTTTACTCATTTTATAGCTATTAATGTGGCTGCATCAGCTTTCTTTTGATTCATACTTTATCACTGCACATTCTTCCATCCCTTTACTTGCAACCTTCAGATGCTGGGTCCATTTGTATCAGACCCTTTACTCTTTACTTTTCATTGAATGTGCTAGATGAATTCCCTCCCACCAAAGCCCTCCAGACCGTCCCAGTCACATGAGCTGCGAAACCCCAAATCCTTAGCATGGCTTGCAAATTTCCAACATAACATCTCCCAGGCTGCCTTTCAGACTTTTCCCCCTGAACCATCCCTTCTCCTGGCATCCACTCTACCATGCAGCCTCGTTGGCACTTGCTGAACACGGCAAGAGTCTTTCTTATACGGTGCTTACCTCGGATTCTGACGTGGACGTCCTTCCCTGGCGTGAACTGGGGCTGCAGTAACTGTAACTTTCTGCCTACATAGTGGTATATTCTTGAAGTTCCTGTTTAACACAAGGACTTCACACTTATAATTATTTGTTAAAACTTTACTCATCTTTATTTCTTTAAAAGACTTTGCGTTTGTTTCCTAGAGCTGTGTTTGCTTCCTAACCAAAAGAGGATTGCCTAAAAAGAGTTCACTGTTTCATAGTCCTGGAGGATGGGTGTCCAAAATCACAGTGATTTTGTTGCCCTGCTCCTTAAGTGGGGCCGCGAGGAAGCTGCCTCCTGCACCTTGGCTCTCTTCAGGGGGCTGCTGGCCTCCTTTGCTGACTCATGTCTCTTGTCTCTGTCCTTCTTCATATGACTTTTCTCATTATGTGTGTGTGTCTGGCTCTTATACGACACCAGTCATTGGATTTAGGACCCGTACCGATCCAGTCTATCCCTTGCTTCACTTAATTGACAACACTGGCAAAGACCCTGTTTGTCAATAAAGTCACCTTATAAGTTTCTGGGTAGATTTAAATTTTAAGAGAATACCATTCAATCCACTGCAGACTCTATTTATATTGGGTATTATGTATTAATTATTTGTTTACTAATATTTCACTTTACTAAAGTGTTAAGTCCACAAGAGAAATAAATTAATTCTATTGGTGCTTGAAGGATGCTCAGCCAATAGTTTTTGTGTTATTTTAAAGTGAATTTTGTAATCAGCATGTTAAAAAGTATATTTGAAAATTTAATACTTATTGTAAGTTGGAAGATATCTGGAATTATTTTTGGATTTAATTTTGTATTATATATTTAATATTTGTATTGATTAATTGCTTTCTTTTTTCTATTTTCTACAAGGAAGGTGAATTTTAACTACCTCTATTTTATTTGGAAGTAAAGCATTGTTTCTTATAACCCTTTCATGGCTATCTTATTGAGATAGGCATTCTTAGAAGATTTCACATTGATCAATACTTCCACTCTGCTCTTTTAAACACAATCAATTTTATAAAAATTGTTTCTATACTAATACAAATTGTCATCTTCATAAATTTTATTCTCAAAGTTAATACTAACTTTAAAAATTAATGTTTATTTAAATTTATGTTATCCAGTATGGGACACTGGACTTGAAAAATAATATAATCCTAGCTAAGGCTCAAATACTTTTCTAAAATGAAGAAAATGCATATTTCATGCCAAGAGAGAGGATGTGGGTAGCCACACTTAAAACAATATTTTAAAACTCATAAATTTGCCAGTTTTATTTGTTTATCTATGCTTATTCCACCTTTTTGCTTCCAATCCATTGTCTAAAATGTATTTTTAATGTAATGTTTTTGAGTAGGAGCCTATGAGACTTGATCCAAAATGTCTTAATGTCGCTTTCACTTTTTAAGGGTAGTTTATCTTGCTCTAGAATTCTGAATCAACACTTATTTTCCTGAGTTCTTTGAAGATAATATTTCATTCTTTTCTAGCATCTGTTCTTGCTGATAAAAAGCATACCGACAGTCTATTTGTTCTTGCTGGAATTAATATGTATTTTTTTTCTGATTGTTTTTATTTGACATTCCTTTGGGATCTCCTCCACAACCCCTGTGAGGAAGTTAGAATTGCTCTATACTTGTCTTGCTAAATACTTGTCATCCAACCAGCAGGAAATGCATACTTTTCCTCAATACTGAAAACTCTCATTAAAGTTTCTCCAAATATAATCTTCCATCCTCTCTCTTCTCTCCTTTGCACACCTCTTCGATCATGCTGGACTTTCTTAATCTCCTATCACTTTTTTCACTACTCATTGTTAGCTTCTGTGTCCACACTGAGTCACACTGGATCATCAGAGCTCTCAGTTTGAATTGTTATTTCTCTTGTGTCTAAACTAAGTTAAGTTTATTCTATTTAAATGTAAATTATTACTCATTTATTGTTGTTTTATTTTGAACACTGTCAAATTTGTTCTTTTTAAAATTATATTATTGTTACTTATGTTTCTACTTTAAACTCCTTTAGCACTTTGTGTACATTAACTTAGTAGCTTTTTCAGGTGTATAAGTGTGTTCTAGAATTGTTCTTGTTGCTATTTCTAACTCTCATGACATTCTCATACTCACTGGATATGATGAGCCCATCCTTGTAGCTCATTTCTCTATGTGGTTGCCATTGTTTTTTAGCTTTTCTTTCAAAATAAATTTTTGTTCCCCCACCATCAGTGCTATTATGATGAGGTTCCTAATTACTTCTAGAGGAGAATGTGGTCTTCAGTGGTAGTAGGCAATGTTTTAGTGTTAGTGTGTGAGCTTACTAACTCAAGCCTGGTTTTGGCTTCTCCTGGGTATCTTTCATCCCTGTTGAGCACCTTTGGTGAAACCACCTTTTGCCGACCAGGAATCAGAATTTTCAAGGGAGGAACAACTCTCCAGGAGTCTGGAGTTTATACAACTCTTGTGCCTTCATGACATAATGACAAGTCTTCTGTATTTTCTTTGATAGCCCAGCAATACTTATGATCTATAACATGTGTAGTCTAAAACATGAGGTATTTTATTTCTCTTCTGATTTCAGCCAAGGAATTCTTTTAAAAAAATGAGTCAACTTCTGTGTCAAATAATTTGTTGTACTTTCTGCAGATACATGATTTTAATAATTAAGAGGACTTATCTATGTACATTTACACAACCTGGTTGCTAAAGAAGCCCTTCTGGGTATTGTGGCTCCAGCGTTACACATGATGCCCACGTAGACCTTGGGGTGTCTTACAAAGAGTGGCAAAAGGGGAACATGCAGATCCTACATGGTGACTAATGGAGGACATTCTGCAATGCTCAGAGAGGTCTTGTTAGGGCAGTAAAATGGCCTCGTGTAACAACAAAGAATTTTAAGTTTTGCATTATTTTTATATTATTTGGTTTATATGTAGATGTCTGCCCAAACCCTCATATACTCATAGATGGGGATTTTGGGAGGAAACTGGATCATGGGTGTGTGACACTGGATTAGTCTATGGATGGGTCTACTGTTTGGAGGTGAAGCCTGAGGATATAGCCTCCTGTCATTGTACTAGAAAAACTAGAGGTGAGCCAGAATCCCCTTCACAGATGTGCCAGTATGTAGAGAAGGCATCACAGGATCTGAGAAAGGCAATCAGTAGACTGTTTAGGTACCAAGGTTTTCTGTACACAGCAAGCATTCGAGATAGCTGCTCTGGAATTCCAAAGCTCCTCTTGGGCCAAGAAGTTGTATTTCTTTTCTCGTCTCTGACCAAAGCAAGCATCTTGGTGTGGATATTTCTTCCTGTGCTCTTCATCTGTGATCGCTTGTAGCCAGCAAGTGAGTTGATCATGTGCTTCCCCTGATCACCACTATAATTCCCATTCCCCCATTCACTCTGGTGCAGTCCAATGACTGTGTTCTAGCCAATGATATAAAATGAGATATACCATGTGCAAATTGCATGAAATGTATCTAGTGGGACTATATGTTTTTACATTCTCTTCCTTCTTCTGAGGGATGCATACTGTCCAGTATTTCAGAAGCTATGCTGGGCACTAAATTAGAAGCTGTGACATGAGGGAGACAGAAATAATATAGAAGGATGCTATGTCCAGATGCATTCAGTAAGTCCAGCTCTCTTCCTGCTTGGCAAAGTTGTTTCTTTTTATGTTTCACTCCAAATATATATAGACTCAATCTTTATCTCCATGGATATGTATTCTTTTAACTCCACATTTTATCTTACTCTACTTCATCACATGGTAGCACTTACAACACAACTCACTCCATTACCACTTCTTACCATTCTCAGAAATTCAGTTGTTCTACAAGTTGATCCTCCAGTATGGAAAAGCCAATTCTCCTGGACTTTGCACTGCTGGAGTTGTTTCAATGTGAAGGCTGCACTGGGATCATTAAGCAGTTATTGAACATACACATTGTGCATTTTTCTTCCCCTGCCTTCCTGATTACTTTTTTTTTCTTAAGTACAAAGAGCTAATTAAGTTAGGCTAACACAAATTTAAAATATATACTCTATTAATGAGGAGTAGGTTGCAATGCAAATTTTACAACTAATTTAGAAGGAAAGCCATTTTGAGAACAATTTGCCAAAGTTTTTACCCCCTATTTGACTTCAGACTGGGGAAAACTAGTGCTTTAATTACAAACTAGACAAATACAGTCTGTGAAATCTTGTTTAGTGGTTTCAGATATAATGAGCTTTCAGAAAGCAATGAGAAAGAAAATGATCATTTATTTATGTGGCTTTTGCTTCTTGGCATTTTGTGTTTACATTTGGTTAGTGTAATTGTCTATTAAGCCTTAAAAGCACTGTTTCCAATATAAGGGTGAGAATTCTTAAGCAAGCTTATAAAGTCAAGTAGTCAGTCTTTATGAAGAATACTTCTACCTCTAGACTTGACAAAGTCTCTATTGCCTTATCAGAGATTCAGGACAAAGAAAATCCAGGACAACGTCAAGTTTTCTGTCTTGTTACTAATGTCTGAAGACATCCTGCTGGTAAGAGCCTGTGCATTGCCCATTGCGTATTATCCAGCATCAAGACTCATATGCAACTTACACTCTTCTTAGCCTTGTTTGATTTATTGCATAATCAACATCTTGTTGAGTTTCTTAGGATATTTGTGATTCTCTAGGAGAACAGTATGTGACTGGGAACTCTTGGGAAGTACTGGTGATGTGAAGTAAAATTTCCATTTCTATAGCCTGTCAACTGGGATCCTGGCAGGTATTGCTCTCATGTACTGGTCTTTGCCTCTCTTTTCTTGTAAATCAATGGTGGTGACCCTGTGCACACATACTGCAGTGGACATACAAAGCCTTCTTGTCAGTACATGAACCAAGTGTATGAGTTGTTTTTTCTAAACTAAAGTCTCAATATTCAGTTTTAATTACAGTGTTGGTTTTTTGTGGTACTTAAGTGGGTTTGGGGTTGCTGTTTGGGCACTCACCCTCTATCACTGTTCCTATCTGTATATTCCTATCTGTATAGACAGAACTAGCTCTGCTTTAGCCATTATTGCACTCTTGAATCCCAATGTAATGGTCTTCACATAGCTAAAGTTCAACAAAGTCCTAGTGCTGTCAGAATAGATCATTGTGCTTATGTGATTCAGGTCAATTTTATTCAGTAATAAGCTTCTTCTTACATAGACTATCTGGTGTACTTTGTATCTCTGTAGCCAATGAGTAGATGAATGAATGGATTTTCTGAGATGGACATATTTTAGCACGGTGTTTGAACTTGGTGCAGTACTTTGAGCTTAATTTAATGACAGTTTCTTTCTTGATTCATTTGTACCAAATAATCCTATCAAAATTTTATGCACTGGAAATGATCTTGCTGGACCTTGAGGGTTTGGGGCTTTCTTCATAGTTTGTTCTTTAATTCACACCCAGACTGGCTTTTGTGGTAATCTGAAAATGTCACTGATCATGCCTGATGGCCAGGTTAAGAAAGTGTCACTTTTTATAGTGGAATTATTTGAAAAATATTGTATTAAAATAATACTATCTTCTTGAAAGATAAGGTCTCAGATACTGGCTTTGATTTATTTCAAGACTGGGAAGAGCAACTGGAATTCCTATTTAGAATACCCAGAGGTCTACTTTTAGTAAATAAAGATGACATGGAAAAGACGCATCACCACAGATGGCACCCAGATCCATAGTTTTGTTAAATCGTCACCATTTGAGCAGCCAGTTGGGGCAGAATGGCTGGCTTCAAACTTTTTGGCTTCTAAACAAGCTTCTTGGCCAATCTCTTTATCTTGAGGTCCCTAGTTCACAAAGCCCAGATTCCTGGTGATTAAAGTGCTTATATTTGACAGATGGGCAACAGCATATCTGGGAAATCATATATTCTCAGGCCAGGCCATAGAGAATAATTGCTTCTCATTCTTATGGTGGAGGAAGACTCAGCACCAAACCTCAGCTTTTCTTTTTATTTGGTCTGGGCTCTCAAGCAGATAGAAGAAGCTGACTATGTTGAGAAATAGCTGAGATCTTTAACTGGCGACTCTGAGTCCATCTGCATGTGGCTGGAGACCTCAGAAATTAAGGGAGTCAGAATAAGATATGAGATGGGGAAAGTAGTGTGGTCCACAGGGTGGTATAATGGTGGAATATTTGGTTTGGTTTCAAGTAGGCATGGCTTCTGACTTTGCCACTGATAAGCAACGGGATCCTGTGTTTGTTAGGAAAATGAGTTTCAGAGAATGATTGTTGGAAGTGTAAAACAGGAATAACACCATCCACTTAATGTCCATAAGTATACAATTTATGTAAACTGTAAGATGCTATCCATGTGAAAGGGATTGGCCAACTGTCCCAGTCCTTACCTTCTTAGTGTGGAGTGTGACACCCCGGGTCTTCTTTTATCCATTCTACCTTCAAAGGCAAATCAGTTCTTTTCTCTTTGACCTAGACAAAAGATTTCATTCAAGGATCTTCTAGTATAAACAGCAGTGGTGTCAGAATCTGCCATCTAGAAATGTGAACTAAATGTTTGCACAGGCTGGTGTGTGCATGGCTGGTGCACACAACTAACATAAAGAAAGCTGATGGGTAGAAGAAATGGGATCACATCACACATGCCTTTGGCTTCTCCTGCCATATTTACATATCTGTGGGATAGGAAACCTAGCGAAGGTAGGGAAACTTCACTGGTTATATTAGGGAGACCTAGATGTGTGTGGTTTTGTGGATATTCTTTCTCTGGAAATCTTAAGAAATATGGAAATTTTCCTTAAGAAGCTCTGTGGGAAACTTTCACATCATTCATTCATTCATTTAACCACTGGATGAATATTTATTGAATGTCTTATGAAGTATATACCAGATAATGTTCCAGACCTAGGTTACAAGGCAAAGGAGGTCAAAACTGCTGCCTTCATAGAATTACTGGGATAAAGATAAATAATTATCTAGGCACAGTTGTATTGCATTATATGAAGTAGTATGCTTAATGGGAGTGCTCAGCTGTAGCTACTTTCAAAAGATAATGTTACTTCTAGGGATTTTTTTTTTCAAATTTTAGCTTTTATTAGTACATGCTTGCAATGCATACTAATCATATATTTTTTTGTGGGGAATTAGATGTACAAACTGACTCTCAACTACTTTTTATCCCCTTTCTCTTGCCTACCTCCCTTCTCCCTCCTATCTCTTGATCTTCTTCCCATTTCCAAAAACCTATCTCCTTATTTGCTTTTATTTATGTTTTATTTTACTCCTTTTTATATTTTATGTTTCTCACACAAGAGAAACCAGTGCTATTTAGTCTCATATGTCTGATATATTTCACTTAACATTATGGTCTCAATTTGCATCCATTTTCCCACAAATGACTCAAGTCTATCCTTCTTTATAGCAGAGTATGATTTTAAGAAAAAAATGGCAGATTGCACAAGTTACTTTTTGTTAAGATTTTTTTTCACAGTATCTCTTAGCAAATGAGTAGAGAACTATCTAGATGTTCACTAATGGGGAACATTTAAAGCAATCTGTAGTGCATTCATTGAATTATGTTGTACTGTATGATCCCAATTTGCTGAAAAAAGATAGCCCTATGTGTACAGAATAAAAGCGGGATGAGTGTGAAAACATGCCAACTCCACTGTGTGAGAGTTTTTCCATGACCTTGTTAGGTTGTGGCAGAGTCTAGGATTCAAACCCTTTTTAAAGAGATGTGACCTTAAGAAAAATGACCTGATGTTCCTGAGTCTTTTTTTCTAAAGTGATAATGACAGTGACCTTGTAGGGTGGTTGTGCATTTCAAATCAAATAAAGTATATTGAAAGCATACATAACATAGTACCTGGTCCAGAATTAGAAGTTAAAAATGATTTGTTTATCTATATTATATTCTAAGGTGTTTATAATTAATATGCACTACTTCATTCATCAGAAAAAAACCCAGTCAATGTTTAAGGAGAAAGAGGGGGGAGGGAGTTGACAAGATTCTCTGACAAACAAGACAGTGGAAGACCTTGCCATATCACTATACAGTGATTACACAGTGACCACGGTGGATAGAAATTGTTGTTTGGCTTTTCTGGAGAAGGGTCTTCAGAAAAGACTTGAGCATATACTTTTAGGTCACACATATCCAAAAGAGATTTAGATTAGAGTCAGTGCCAGCACCTCGACTCTAGCTCTAGCTCTCCAGGAAAGGCTGCTCCTGTGCAGGATGAGATGTAGTGAGTTCTCCTGCAAGCAAAGGAAATCCAGCCAAGAACAAGAGACTATTTGTTCATTAGCATACAGGCAGAATTCTCAGAGGGTGTGGAGATTGATCTGATTTTCATGCATCCCTTTGGTGCCATAAATATGTGAGGTGGCAAAGTTTTTTTTGTCTGTTTGTTTCACTCACATCATCCCAGGAATTGACACAGCCACACCCGACTCTCACCAGAAGTACAGACATGATGCTTGTGTTTGACCCTCTCTTTGTCACCTGCTCCTATCCATTGGAGTATGACGGCTTCCTGGTCCCCAGTGGCTCTGGGAGCAGCTCTTTGTCACACCAGGGGGAGTCTCCAGGAATATTTCCATAAGCAGAGGGTGGAGAATCTAGCTGAGCTGTGCAATGGGCGATGCCACATCCAGATCTCAGCCACTTCAGTCAGATGAACGTTATCTGGGAGAAGTGCCAGAAACACTGAGTTGGGGTTCCTCCTCTGTAAAGTAAGAACATGTAGTCATTTTTATTATGGGCTTTGAAAGAAAATTAAATGCAGGGTAACTAACACAAAAGTGTTGTCTAATACATAAATGATTCTTTTTATTTTTATTTATTTATTTTTTGTCACTGTATGTTTGTGACACATCCTGATACATTCTTTGTTGATATATGTGACACATATTTCTCTCTCTCTCTCTCTCATTTTTTTTTTGAGACAGGGCCTTGCTTTGTAGTTCAGACTGGTCCTGAACTCAGCCTCAAACTCAAACTCAGCAATCCTCCTGTCTCTGCCTCTCAAGTGCTGGGATTATAGGCTTGAGCCACCACATCCACCATTATTGTATGTGGTTACCAGGGATTGAACCCAGGACCTTGCATTTGCAAGGCAGGTGCCAGAATAACTGAGTTAAATCCCTGGCCCCATATTTCTCTTTTTATTACCCCCCTTCTTCATTTCCTCTTCCTCTGTCTCTCATTCCTTTTCTCATTTGCAAAAAGTTTATCCATATATTTCCCATTGTTTGTCTTCACTGCTCCTTGGTTTACTTATTTCACTTTACATTATGGATTCAGGATACATTCCTTCTCCAAATGACTCAAGCTTATCTTTCTGTATGGAATTGTAGTACTCCACTGCGTATGAGTTCTACATCTTCTTTATCCATTCATCTACTGAGAGATGTAAAGATTGCTTCCACAGTTTAGCTATTAAAAAGGGAACTCTTGAACATTGTTGGTGGGAATATAAACTAGCAAAACTGCTAGGAAATCAGTATGGGAATTTCTTGAGAAATTCCATTTGACCCAGGTACTCCCTTCTAGATGTTTTCCTGAAAAAGTTAAAAATATTATGTCACAGTGATACATGTATACTCATGTTTACAGTACCATGACTCATAATAACAGAAATAATTCTGGCTTCTCCTTTTTATTCCTCTTTCAGCTTTCCTTTATTCATAGCTTCTCTCTCTTATTTCCTTATGATATTTTCTTTTATTTCACTATTCCTAATGAGAACAGTAATGTCTCATTTTTATCTGGCTCTTTTAAAATTTGTAAGCATATATTCTACCTTTTTAGATTTATACACCAAAAATAAAATAATTTATGGAGATAAAATGGTAAATATAAAATGGAATAAAAGAAAGGAAGAAACTAAGCAAAAATGACTCTGATGAGGTAGATGGCACTATTATTTCAGTTTGACAGGGGAGAAAAGTGAGAAAAGAGAAATGATATAATTTTTCTGAAGACACTGGGGCAGAAAGAGCTGTGAAGCTGGAGAGCCCCATTGCCACAGGGATAAAGGAGTTACACCGCTGGTTTTCTTCCATGTTTTCGCAAAGTTAAAAAGGAAAGAAAATATTAGAATAGAATTTACAGTTGTGGTTTTAAGAACATTAATTTTTGTGTTAAAAACAAGACAAAGAAATGTAATGATTTATTTATAGTATCATTCATGAAAAAAGGTTAAAATCTAAATTTGTTGAACTTCAAATGTCAGGCTGAGGCCAAGTAGCCTTTTACCACCGGCTCCCTCTGTGTGTTGCCTGTTCCATCACTGTGGGCTAGCAGGGAACATTCTGGTAGAAATTCAAATGGAGGGGGGCTAGATGGTTTGGGAAAGGGCATCTGGAAGAGGTTTCAATGAAAAAAAATCACAACAATTGAGTCCTAATAGGAGCAGAGGTCTTGATGACCGCTACAAGGAACACACTGGTGTGTTTTGAGAGGCAGTGGCCTTTTTGAATGGAGCACAGGAACAGAGTGACATGGGACCAGGCTCCTGATGGATTCTGGGAACCATGGGAAACTTGCTCTAATTCTCGTCAAGCCAGCTGAGCTATGGATGCCTTATTGCTCTCTGGGTCTTAGATTCAGCATCAATTTGATTATGATTTGGCAGACACCAGTCTCTGAAGTCATTTCAAAGCTTCCCCATTCTCAAGCAACTACCAAGTCATCAAACGAAAGAGCTGAAATAGCAACTATTTGAACCCTCCTGTTTTACAGATTAATTAAATATTACTGATATACATGGATATCCAGGAGGATCGAGGGTTGAAGTTGATCTGTGTTAGGCTGTCATCTGTCCACCTGCTTGGGCACTGCCTGTGTTCCTGAGTGACCCTGGGTCTTTAGCTGCTCATGGCATCATGAAGGCAAAACTGTCTCCTCCTCAAAGAGGAGCGAACTGGAAATGCTGCAGAGAAACTCCTGAGCAAAGGTAGAGAGAAGAATGGATTGTGTGGTAGTCAAAGCAATCGACCTAGGGACGCAGGTTGGAAATGGCAAACCCAAAGTTTGAGTTGGAGGCTTTTATTCAAAATCTGTGCTCTTTCATGATTTTTCTGGCTTTAGAAAATGAAAAGAAATATCACAAACATACTGTGTCTAAATTGTATGGCTAAGGTAGCTAGGGGAGAAAGAGTAGAAGAGGGATTTGTTTATAGGAAGGTTATAAATATCATTGAATGTTGAGCCGGGAAATGACATCGGGGTTGTTTATATTGATGTTCCTCTGCTGTGGTTATCAAAGTGTCTCACCAGTCACCACCTCCACTCACTTTTCCATGGATTCTGACCCTTTCTAGAGTTGCTTTCTGGGAAACACTGAGCCTTCCTCACTGGTGCTAAACTTACTAATTATGGCTGCAGTATAACCTCTCTTTGGGACTTGCTGGTTAACGTGGCCCAAACTTTAGGCTCGTAAGTTGTATTGGTAGAAACACAGTCTAAAACCAATAAGTAAGAAAATTCTTCTCAGGATATTGTGCTAAATCATTTTCTGAATTTAGGTTTTAAAAAATAGAGTCCAATTTCTGTAGCTGGGCTTCATTTCATCTGTACACAGTGTCATTTACCTTCTTCTGCTCTTGGCAGGAGGATTGGAGACAATCCTGCAAAAGAGGCATGAGTCCTTCCTGAGGCTGGGATTTGGAAGAAGCAGCTGTGACAGTGATCTGGGGGACACCCAACCAAGAGGGCATGAGATACAGAGACACCCACAGCTGTCACAGCACACAGTGTGTAGCAACGGCTTTGGGCAACATCTTCTCACTGCTCCTATGGTTCTTAAAATTAGTTATAAAATGAAGACAGAGGTGGGGAGCCAGTTTCTAAGTTGCAAAGGCTTAATGAACAAGTATTTGCTAAGAAACTTCTAAAGCCACAGACATTGAAGTGATTTTGGCAAGACAGGTTATATGAGGAACAGGATTCGATTATGCTTGGCACTTGTAAACAACATGATGGCATCAAAGAGTAAACAAAATTGGAGTCTTAAGGAGCAAACAAATCAATAAGATATATTGTAGAACTCTCCAAACTTTGGGTTCCATATTGGAATACTAAAAACATTGCGTGGCTACTGGAAGATCTCACTTCATATGTGTTTTCTTTATGAATGCGCTGTAGCCTTCAAACTTATGTGAATGAATGTAGGTTAACTTTATTTCCCACTGAATAGTTTTCATAGTGAGAAGGAAATTTTTACTCCCCCAGAAAGGGAGATATGGAATGATCTCTGTTCATCTAAAGCACATGTAAGAGCTAATTGATAAATTTGAGAAATGAAACTGAATCTGTTTAATGCTTTCTCTCTCTTCCTTTTTGTCCTTCACATTTGTCTGTTCAAAGAGAGGGTGAATTTTTTCAAAAAACTGATTTTATTGGTACATTTTATATATACATTAGGATCACAATCAACATAGAGAATTTGTACTAGTCAGTAATGGCATGACTTAATTTTCATCTTTCTTCTTTACCATGCCCCTTAAATCACCTGCCCCTTATATATATGAGTTTTATTTCTTTATTTTACATCAAATTTTTCTTTCCCTACTTTACTTATTAGTCCCTCCTTTTTCCCCTTGAATATTTTCTTACTATTTCACTAAACTTTTCCACTCACTCCTAGAGTAAGATCAGGTGTGGTTTTAGAGAATGGGGTGACTTATTATTCAGGATGGAGTAAGAGCTGCTATGATAACAAATACTGCTGATGTGTTGCCCAATTACAAAAGCCAAGAAGTTTGTTCATTACAACTCAGCTATATTTCTACTTCTGGGTCTTCACTCTTGAACTCAAGTTTACAGTGAACTTATTGTTTGAACATTTCTTTAATACTGTGGATTAATTTATGTCTCCTAAACATTTATGTGTTAAAACTTTAATTGATATTGATATTTGATATTTGTAGGTGAGACTTTTGAATGTTGATAAAATTTAGATCAGGCTTTGAGGCCAGAGCACTGATAATTAAGGTAGAACACATGCAAGATCTCATTCTGTCTCTTTGGCTGTGTCTGTCTGTCTCTGTCTGTCTATCTGTCTCACTCCCTCTCCTCTCTCTCTCTCTCTCTGATGACAAAATACCTGAGAAGCCAAGCCAGGACAGGAAAGATCTTTCTACAGAATCTGATCACGCAGACACTCTGATCTTGGACTTTCATTCTAGAACTGTGAGAAAGTTTATTTATGTTGTTTACCTGACCCCTTTAAGGACATTTGGTTATGGAAACCTCAGCTAATGGGTCTTAGGGAAGTAGGATTAGGATTAAAAGACATGGAAAAGGTACTCTGGATTTAGAACATCTGCCCATACACACACACACACACACACACACACACACACACACACACACACACACACATATATATATGTTTTACCATTTCTGATTACATTTTCATTGTTTCAGAATGTAACATGGCCAAACCTGAGGGTACAGAATTATAAACTTTTAGACAACAGAATGTTTTCAAAGATGGATGGCATGTGCTGGACTGTGAGGGCTGGCGGTATCTAAAGTGAGAGAGTTTGTCTATTGGTAAGCTTAGTGAGGTCACATGTCCAAGCCGTAGCTTTGGATATAGGCTGATGAATAAACCAAACTGGCATTTTCATCTTAATTTTTCTATTTTCTCTTCCTTAATAGGTTTTTAACCTCAGGAAATAAAGTAGAGATTGCTGCAAGCTAATCTCTTCAAACTCAGATATTTTGGTAAAACATCTGAGTGGAGAGGTAGAATCAGGAAGGAAAAAATAGTTAGAAACCTTCCTTACTTGCACTTCAACTGAAAGCCCAGCACTGTATCTGGTGTTATGTTTATTTTCTCTTAAAAAAATCCCTATAAGGTGAAGGTTACAATTTTCAATTTACAAGATGGGAAATTGAGGACCCACGATTTTACAAAGGCTGCTGTTGGTACAAAGGAGTCCTAGACTGCCTGAAGCTACCTAGCTCTGCCTGAAGCTGGCATAATACCTCTGAGAAAGAACAAAGAAATAGCGAAATGGAAATAGCATCCTCTTTTCCTGAAGGACTTGATGCTAGAATTTAGGTATACTGTAAGAAGAAAAGCACCCCAAATATTTCACTGCTCTACTTTTTCTAGTATGAGTCCATTTATTTATCCATGAATCCACCTACTTATTTACCCAACCCATACTGCACAGCATGAACTATGTTCCAGGCTTGCTGCCTAGTTCTTAGAGTATAACCACAAGTGAGACCCATGAACCCCTGTTTTCATGGCCTTAAAGACTCTCAACAAAGACAGATATTAGCCAACCATCCATGAGTGCAATGAATTCCACAGAGGAGAAGGGCAGTTGTGTAAGAGTCAACTATATCAGGCCAGGGATATAGCTCAATGACACTGCACTTGCCTGGCAAGTGCAAACTCTTGAGTTATATCCTTGGTACTAGAAGAAAGAAGAAGAGTTTTAAGTCCATTGTGTAGAGTAGGGAGGAAGGGTTATTTAAATGGAGACCTGTTGGTGAATCCCAGGTGAGTAGTCCAACTTCTCCTCGGAGGCTCTAAGTACTTCACTCCTCTTGTAAGTTGTTGGAGGAACTGGACATTGGAATAAGTAAGTGGGTATAAAAGTTCTCCTTTTTGCTCATTAGGTACACTGCATAGGAATACAGGGGAGCTATTGTTATGGCTTAAATACGTTCTCTGAAATTCATTTGAAATTTAGTTCCCAAATTGATAGACTGACAATATTTAGAGGTGGGGACTTTGGTAAGTAGTGGGGATTTGATAAGAATATCAAGGTAGTTCCCTGTGATGTACTAATGGTGAAGGTGAAGAAGAGGAGAAAGAACAACAATAACAAAATTATCTACAGAAGCAGCAGGGGAAGAAGAGAAACCAACAAACAAGATGAACATGGAGGAGAAGGAGGAGGGGAGAAAAGAGGAGGAGGAGGAGGAGGGATATTCAAGTCAGCACACAATTGCTTTGTCTTGCCAAGTGGTGCCCCTGCCATATTGTAATGCACCAAAAGCCCCTCATCAAATGCTGAGCAGATGCTGGCATTGTGCTCTTTGAATTTCCAATCTCTAGAACCATGAATTAAATAAACTTCTATTATCATAAACTCAAGTATTTGCCAGTGCAACAGAAATTTGATCGATTGTGGTCAAGAGACTGATTCTCAGGGCTGAGTGAAGAATGACTTCCATTCTATAATACTCAGCCTACATATTGTGGTTTAGAGAAACTAAGGTCTGCTGGGGTAGTATAAGAGACAAGCACAGGTAATCAAAACAATATTTTAAATTACACTGGGACAACAGTTTCACTTGAAATTTTCCCAGCCTTTCTAGCGTCTCCACCTTCACTGTGTCTGGCTGACTCAGACTTCCGATCCCTGGTTGCTTTTCCATGCCTTTGCAGCTCTGTCTTCCTGTTAGGTAGTGAATGGATGCTTCCAAAGCTCTACATCTGATGTCTTCTTGTGTGGCAGGGCATCCTGACACTTATAGTGACTAAAATCTCCTTTAGGAGTTTTTGGGAAATGATTTTCACTAGCACCTGTTTCCAGAGATTCTGACCCCAGTAACCTGCAGTAACCACTGCATATCTCTCTATTTAAAAAGCTGCCTGATTGATCTTAAGTGCCTGGGACTTAAGTGACTGGAACACTTGGAGCTGCTGTTCCATTGTAGCATTTTATAACTCCTGTGGCAAGTTCTTCCTCCCCCATTCTTTGTGAGTTCAGAGATTCCTCATGTATAAGGCTCCATTATCATGACTGTTTTACTTTTTTATTACTTATTTGTTTATTTATTTTTTGAGACAGGGTCTCACTTTGTGGTTCAGGCTGGCCCTGAGCTCAGCCTCAAACTCACATCACAGCAATTCTCCTGCCTCTGCCTCCCGAGGGCTGGGATTACAGGCGTGAGCCACCACGCCCGGCACTGTGGTATGTGGTACTGGTTGCTGCTGGGTGTGAGTCTCCATGCCCAGTATGGTATATGGTTACCGGGGATCAAACCCGGGTCCTTGCTCTTGCAAGACAGGCGCCGGAACCACTGAGCTAACTCCCCGGCCCCTATCATGACTGTTTCAATCACAGAGACTGGTACATGTGAGTGGGCAAGAACTATTGTTAGAAAATTGGTAAATGATGAAGACAGATGCATTTCTCTAATAAGAGTAATGAAATAGCCACTGACATTGTCCACATTAATGTCTTAAAAAGCTTTCTTCAGGTCCTTCCTCCATTTTGTATTTGATCTAACATCTTGACACCACTTGATCTTTTAGGTTAGTTATATCTTTCCAAGGTCACTGATAAGGTTGCCTTTGGGGAGGTGCCTCTACTTTTTCCCACCTTTAAGCGTCAATCCTTCTCCAGGTTTCATCTTGCAGAGAACATGATCAGCTCTTTCACATAAAGATAAGAGTATCGCACAGGCTTGATAGTGTACTATGTGCACAGAAAAGCAGTGGTGCTGAGTTGGAAAATGATGTTTGGGTCCTGGCACTATACTTCCTAACAAAAGAAAATAATAAGTAAAGAAACCAGTCATTAAGGAACTATTAACCATTTGACTATTAACCAGTCAAATAAGGAACTATCATTTATCAATGTCTTGTTTAATCCTCACAAATAACCAAAGTAGAAATGGATACACATTCTCAAGATAATTCAGCTGCTCTCTAGCAAGTCCACTAGCAAGTCACTTTTGCTCTCTAAGCTCCTCTGTCATTTTATATACAGTGCTAATGAAATCTATTTTTTTTTTTTTTGAGACAAAGTCTCGCTTTGTAGTTTAGACTTGCCCTGAACTCACTATTAGGCCAGGCCAGCCTCAAACTCACAGCATTCCTCTTGTGTATGCTGCTTGATTGCTGGGATTACAGGCATGAACCACCATGACCAGCATTGTGGTATGTGGTTACTGGAGATCAAATTTGGGACCTTTTGCTTGCCAGGTAGTTGCCAGAACCAGCTAAATCCCTGGCCCTGAAATCCTGTCTTATGTTCCTTACAAAGAAGTTAAGGATTTGATAGACATAAACTCTGAAACCAAACTAGCTGTGCTGAAGCTGTTTCCCACTCATTGCCCATGTGATCTCAGCCAAACTGTTTAACATTTTTTGGTCTCAGTTTCCTCAAAAGTATATTAGGTAAGATTAATATCTACAATGGAAGACATGGTAAGTAAGTATTTTGGTTTCTGTCTAGGTATGTCCCTGAAGAATAATGTAGGCAGGTGGGATTTTCAGGGATGCCTGCATCTGTAATGTGTGGTACTATGATTAAGTATGTGATGATGGAATTAAGGGTGTGAAGTTACAAAATTAAGCCACTTATTAGCTTGGCTGAGTTATTTGCTTGAATAATGGGAAGGTAGACTGTAGGTATGAGTTTTACACACCCTATAGCCAGTAGCCTGGAAGGGACAAGGGATGCTGCATTCACTTGCAAGTGATTCTTCAGTAATGTGCTGCTTTGCTGCCTGCTGCCCACCATGAGCTGTTTCACCTCTGCAATGCCCTTCTGCTGTTCCACCCTACATTGACACCAGCCAATTTTGTACTGAAACCTCTCCAAACTGTGAGCCAAAATAAACTTTTCCTCCTTTAACATTGGGTGTTAGGTATTTTGTCTCAACAATGAAAAAAATAACTAAGACAATAAGCTTAAATGACAATTTAATTGACATGTGAGCTTGCCAAGGGACAAACTTCTGGGCATTTCTTGATGTATCATATATTTGACTTCTCCCTCCTTCCTCTCTAGCACTATTTCTCTCTCCTGCTTTCTATTTACCATGGTGTTCCTGTCTTGCTACCTGCTAACCTTGAACTGACTCCTTCCTAACTGTGAGCCGAATAAATCTCTCCTCCTTTAAATTGTGTGTGTCGGTAATTTGTTTCAGCAATAGGAAGGCTGATT
Source organism: Petromus typicus (assembly GCA_004026965.1). Taxonomy (NCBI): domain Eukaryota; kingdom Metazoa; phylum Chordata; class Mammalia; order Rodentia; family Petromuridae; genus Petromus; species Petromus typicus. The sequence continues at coordinate 31,191 of PVIR01000899.1, read as the reverse complement.
AAAATAAGGTTAATGAAAGATTTAGAGATGTTAATGTAGGTAAAGTTCTTACCACAAGGCCAGACACAGCACTGTTTTGGCAACACATTAATGATATAATTTTTACTTTTCAATGAAATTATTGATTTCAATTCCATTAATAATAATATTATTATTGTTGTTATAGTCTATGAAATGGATTTGGTTAGCTTCTAAGTATCAAGAACAGAGGCTTTGAGTTGCCCAGTGACAGTAGGCATGCTCAGCACACTAACACTGGCCCACTGAATCCCTCAACAAATACTCCCAGGAACAGTTTAAGATTGGGATCAGACAGCAGGGCCGTCTCCTTCTCCTGCTTTGTCGCTCATTTGCTGGGTGACATTGGCCATGATTTACTTAGTCAGAGCTTCATCTTCAGACATGGCACTTCCTTTTTCTTGTAGCAGGGGTCTTTCAAGAACCAAATGAGGCACTGAGCAGGTCCTTAATCAATTCTAGTTCCTTTCCTAAGTGAGGTTGTATGCACAGGACATTTTATCTGAATTAAGAAAGCACCAGATGAGATGAATCTGAGTGTTTTTCCTCTTGTCCTCACTGTAGCTGCTCAAGAAGCCAGTGTGTTCATGCAGCTGCTGCTTCATGAATAGCTGGAAATTTTGGTGTGGAGGCCACAAGAGGACAGACAGGATAGGGAGACCCTGTATTAACAAAGGAATGAATGAGCCATTCACGGAAAACACAGGAGAGAGCTGGACTTGCTTATTAACTCTGCCCAGAGTCACAGCTTCTGTTAGGGTCTTTGTAGGCCATGCAGAGAACTCAGGCATCAGAATCGGCACTTTCAACATTCACTGACAAGAATGAGTACGATGATTTAGAGTCAATGAAACAATGATGGTCAGTGTTCTCATGTGAAACTTATCCTCTTATACTTAAAAAAACAAACAGCACAGGTCTAGGGAGTTAGCTTTGTGACTCTGGCACCTGCCTGGCAAATGCAAGGTCATGCATTTGATCCCTGGTACCAAACAAACAAACAAAGCCAAAAAATCTACACTAAGCAAAACTAGTAACAAAAAATAGACCTTGAAGCTTAGATAACTCATCACAGTGTTTAGCTCTTTTACTCATCTATGGGACACATACTGTATTCCAGGTTTGGGGTGAGTATTGATGAAAGGAAGATGAGCAAAGTAGTCTTTGTTCTTCTGAGCTATCAGAAGCAAACAGGTGATTACTAGTGTATTGATAATGTTTCCTACCACACAATTGGTTGGGAGCCACTGGTTTTCAATGTTGCATTGCATAGTCATGCTTCTCATTGCCTGGGGAAAGCTCAGTGCACTCGATGGAAGTGTGGTATCTGTTGGTGTTTTCAGATTTGTTCTCCACTTCTCTGTTGCCCCAGAGACCTGGCCTGTGAAGATGAGTGTAAAAGACTGTTACTGTGTTCTGGCAATGGGAGCTCCTGGGAGACATGGGAAGAATGGAAGTGGTCAAGCTCTTTATTCACTGGATGTAAGGTCATATCTCAGTCGGGCTTCTTGTCTACACTACACAAAGTGAGCTGGGGAGCACACAGATGCCCACCTTGTAGGAAGTTCCTGCAGAGTGTGAGAAAGGACATGTATGACAATCTTAATAAAACCATCCATTGTGCTGTGTGCTCACGCAGATGGTTTATCCCACACACCTGAGTTCAGTGCCAGGCCAGTGGGTGGTACAGGTGGTCAGGCAGCAGCAGATCTGGGGCCTGGCCAGGCAGAAGTAGATAAGTTCCGGTGTTCACAAAAGGGTCAAGTTATAAACAAGGCACACAAAGAACCAGAACAGTGAGTAGGTCGATCACAGAGAACTGGACCCAAAAATGGTCACTTGACACAAGGCCCTCACTCTCAGGGCCCTGCTGCTGCACCCCACAGGGGCTGCTGGTTCTCTTCTGGGGTGGTCCTGAGCTCTAAGGACCTGCCATTTAGTGTTGTGGGGCTGCCCATTAGTGTCCAGCTGGATGGCTCCTTGTGGTGTGGAAGGAGTTTCAGATTTATCTAAATGCTGTTTGCTGTGGACTTAATTCCTGGTAAAACCTTTTGTTCTTCACATGTTGGAGTGAATTGAGTCTTTCATTTTATGAATAAATAAAGTATCTTTCAGTAGAGATCAGAAGCTCTCAACCTTAGTGTGGTACACAACAGATGCTCTGAAAACTTCTGTCCTCTTTCAGTCCTTCCTCTAACAGGAAGTGTCCAGGAAAGACTTTGGGGATTCAGATAAATTTAGTATGACTGTCTCATCTGCCAGGGGCCTTCTTCCTTTCTTCCTGAGAATTGCTGGCTGCCCAGGATGTATTTACTCCCATCTGGGATTTAAAATTCAACCAAATAAAAGTCATTTGGAGATGCTGCTGCCTGAAGAAACTACAGGAGGAAATCACAGTGGAGATTCTATTTGTCCACCTCAGCTGCCAAAGAAGATGGAGAAATAAAACATCTATATTTTCTAAAATGTACATGCAGAGGAAGAAAAGCAAAGCTGTGTGTAGGATATCTGTAATAATTTTCAATTTGGGTGAGGTGCTGACCTGTAGTTGGATATAATAATGGAAAAGTTTGTGCTGAATCTAGAGAAAGAAGATGCCCTGAAAAGCTGCAAGTAGGGGGTGCATAGGGCTGCTGTGAGGGGCAGAGGTGACACATGTCCAGCCACCTGACTGTGGGGGAGAGGATCTGGCAGTGAGGTGCATAGAATACATTTCCTGAGGGTCCTGGCATTCCAGGTGTGGGGCCCAGACAGGCTTTTCAGGATCCATTCTCGGCGTGTGAAGGGCAGAGAAGGAAATAAACCTGCACACAGCAGCAGGGCTTGGAGACTGGCTGTGCAGTTAGACAGACTCGGTTTCAATTCCACCTCTGAAGCTTATTCTCTGGGTGACCTTGAACCAATTTCCTTACCTTTTTGAACTACAATTTACTCAGCTGGAAATTAGAATCTAAAGTCTACTTCACAGAATCAGTTAGAAGTTAAATGTGATAAAACAAATAAAGTAGCTTATTGCCTGCAGCGTAGAAATGTCCATGGAATCGTCCATTTCAGACTATGTTCATCATAGATGCCTGGACCCTGGGTAACAAGAGTGGGAAAACAGAAGTGGAGTGGAGTGCTATAGGAGTTGGTAGTGGCTGGACACTGAAGTCTGTATGGGGTTTGTGGAACATGCCCTTTCCAAGGCAGTGTAATGCTTATTGGTGGACTTTTACCCACCTTGGAAGAGGTGAATCAAGATTTTTGGGGGCAGGGTTTATCTTACACATCTGGTACAGGAAACCAGCCCTTCATCTTTCTACCCTATTGGCTGTGTTACTAAGTCTGTAGAAACACAGCAAGGTTGCTTGTGTACTAGAAGGAGTCAGAGGTTTGTATCGGTATCATCATCTTTTAACCCTTCATTTAACATATGTTCGTGTAGGGTAGCCTAGTTCCACATGTGGGGCACTTATGATGTAGGGGAGTGCAGAGATTCATGAGAGCAGTCCACACCTGCATGACGATCACAGTGCATTAGGAGAGGAGGAGCCACAGGACAGTGCCTAGAAAGTGGTGGGCAAGTTCAGGGGCAGAGGAAGTCACAGGGGATTATGGAGTGTGTCAAGCGCAGCTTATAACGCTACATCCTAGAATTTTCCTGAAAGATAGCATTGGAAAGTAGTCTTAAAGGATGAAGCGGATTTGGGATTAGGGAAGGACAATTTCAGCAGTCAGAGGCTTTATCTTCTTTTACTCTTATATTTCCCAAATGTGAATTAGAAAGCACATCTGTCTAATGAGGTCATTGTGGGAATGTATCCCAGTGCTTCAGAGATGCTGTCTCTCTGCATCCCAGTAGCTGTGAGTATTGCCTGAGAAAACTTTGATGATTATTATAGAAGCATATTTTAACATTGATTTAGAAATGGAATTTTTGCAATTAGTGTGGTTAAAAATATTCATATACAGTCTACTCTTCATATCTCTGAATCTTATGTCCATCAATTCAACCAACTACAGACTAAAAATATTTGAACAAAGTTTCTTCAGTACTGAAAACATGCAGACAATTTTCATGGTGTTATTTCCTCAATAATAGACTATAACAGCTACTTACATGGATTTTGTGTTGCATTAGGTATGCAAATAATATAGAATTATTGAACTATATAGGAGAATATGGATAGGTTTTATCTAAGTAATGCATCACTTTGTATATGGAAATGACATCTGCTGATTTTGATACCAATTTTCATGGATTCCAAATTATAACTACAATTACTGCTAATTAATTACTAATTAATTCATTCTTTATAAACTTTTGATGAGAAAGGATTAAAGCCTCATTATGATAATGTATAGATTTATTCATATACTGTTGTACCAGAAGTACAAATATGATTGAATATAACTAGGCGCATCTGTAAGAACCAAATGCTTTAATTAGGATAGTGACTAAAGATGTATAATATTTTTTATTAATACTTTGAATATATTTCAGTGGATTGACTGTGATTTCCTAACTATACTATGATTGTGTTATTTCTGGAATAAAGGAACTCTGCTGTCTCAAAAACAAAACAAAACAAAACAAAATTTTACTTTGTAAACTTTGAGTTCTTTCCCTTGGTATGAGAAATAGCGCTATCCCTAAGCAGCTATGTTTTCGAAGTCATTAGAAGCAAGCAATATACTAACTATGAAATAAACAAGGTGGGAGGAAATATTGATATTCATACATGATAAGAAAGATTACAGAACTGGGTAATCCATGGAGAAAACTCCTGTGAAATGTCATGGATCTCCTGTGTTGGAACAGATTTGGGGGTTTGTTTGTTCCTTCACCATGAATTTGACCCTTTAATGCCAACCATTGCGTGTCACCCTGTATGGATCCATGCATCTCTCCCAGTTCAAAGCCTGCTGTGCTCCTGAAGGCTGGGAGATGGATGTAGTCTGTTGCTGCTCTGGAGGATCATGTCCTAATAGCAAATGCAGACATGTGAGGTGATCTTTTAAGCATAATATTACAACTTCAAAGACAGGTCTGTTGCATGGGCTACAGAAGGAGCACTTGATGCTTATTGGGGAGTTAATAGTCATTTAGAAAAGGATCAATCTGGATTTGTCCTGCATTCTTATTGGAATTTTTACCAGAAATGGAAGGTTGCGTATTTCTCCTGCTGGGATTTACTCTGAGCAATTGTTCATTCTATACCCTGGAGTCCATACTTATTTTTCATCAGAGTGAGGAAAGTGCACAATGTCCGTGGAGTTCATCGATCAACTTTTAATACTCAGAGCAATACATGTGTGTGAGTGTGGTGGCTTTGGTAATGAGAAATTCCGCTGAATGCATCTTTGTTCTATGTATCACCTGGCAGCATGCCAGAATTCAGAATGCATCCCAGAATTCAGCTCAAAGGCCATCTTGAAATTTAATGACTGTTGTGATAATGTTGAGAGGAAGGGCTGGTGTGGGATTAGGTCAGGCGAGTTTTATTCAAGTGAATGATAGACTGATAGATTACTGTAACTGCTGGGGCCGGGGTTAGTTATAAAAGAGGAAGTAACTCGCTCTCTCTGTCTCACTCTCTCATGTTTTTGCTCTCCCATGTACTGCGCACTATGACCCTCTATGCAAGCAATCCCTCTATCTCAGACTGAACCTCCAGTTCTGTAAGTGAAAATAAACCCGGCTCTTTTTTTTAATAAATTATTTTTCATAAATTTCATAGATATTCTGTGGTAGCATGAGAACATTGGCTATGAAAATATTTTGAACTAGACAATATTTTTTACATTCTCCTTGGAATTTTATTCATTTATTTAGTTATTCATTTAGCAAAAAATGTACCAAATATATACTATGAAGTAGGATTTATTCTGCAAAAATGTTATAAGAAGAGACAAAAAATAAATATTTCAGACTTCCAAGGTCCAGAGAGAATATCAAAGATATTCTATATAGGTATTACCTACCAAGAGAAAAATAAACTTCTAAGCATTGTTAATTGATAAAACTTAAAGCATTTTATTTGACTAATAGAAAAATGGATCTTCTAATGAGAAGAATTAATTTTCTGGCTTTGAATGTTTGTAATTCTTTAAAATGTAAGTGTTGGAATATAATTCCTAATACAATGATATAATGAGGAGGGTTCATTTGGAGATGGATAGCTCGTGAACGGTTGCCATTACCATTGAGAGCAGCGTCCTCATAGAAAAGGCCCGAGAAAGCTCACTCACGATTGTTGTTCTATAGGATGCAGGGAGGAGCGGCCAGTTTCAAAGTGCAGAGAGGCTCTCACCCCGCCCGAGCCTGAGGGCTCCTTGATCTTGGATTTCCAGCTTTCAGACTTGTTTGTCAGTTATCCAGTCTGATGTAGTTTGTTAAAGTTGCCTGAATCGACTGAGACCGGGGTTGGGGTACATTTCGCTTGTTTAGAGTTCGGAGTTAAATTTCCTGATCACCAAATTGTTCACAGACGCTGAGCTCTAAAAGCCATTACTATCTTGCAAAGAAACCAGTTAAATAGTGGGCTGTATTTAGTCCATGGATTAAACCTCTATCGAACGTGTGAACATTTGCCATCAGTACTTTTGTTTTTGATTCTTTCACTCCTCTTTTTCTGTCTTCTTGGTCTTTAATTAAGCAATTTATTTGATTCCATTTTATCTTCTCTCTTGGTATACCAATTTGAAATCACAAAGGCATTTCCAGAATTGTTTCAGTATCTGCAATACATGTTCTTCACTAGTCTAAGTTCATCTTGGGAGAACACAATCTGGGTTCCAGTGCAGTGCTCATTCTTTGTGACAAAGTACTCCTAGTCCTCTCCTACCACCGAGGGTCCTGCTCTTCTATCACTTACTTACGTGCAGTCGTCATCCAATATATTGTTACTATTATTACTTTAAATAAAAAGTTGACTTTTAAGTCAGATAAACAAAAATTTTTTTTCTTTCCCTAACATTTTTCCTTGTTTTTATGTATGTCTCATTTCAGGATTAGTATAATTTTCCTTTTAGTTGAGAAACTTCTTCAGCATTTCTCGTGGGACAGAACAATTGGCTGTGTGCTTTTCTAGAATTTGTTTTTCTGAGAAAGTCCTTATTTTTCTCATTCTTGAGAAGGATAATTTTGCTAAGTTTTGAAGTAAAGGCTTGCATTTTTATCTAGTAAAAATATGTACTTCATTCATCCATTTTGTTCTTCCTACTAGTGTTTCTACTGGAAAATGCCATAATTCTTATCTTTGCTCTGCTAAAAATTGGATATCCATGCTTCCCCTTTTAGTCTTCTCTCAAGATTTTCTTGTTTGTGTTGGAATCAATTTCTGTGTATTATTATTTCATTTAATCTGTTTTTGGTATTTTTCTTGCATGGTATTCTTTGAGCGTTTTGAGTAAATGGTTTTTTTGGGGGCGGGGCTTAAGAAAATGTATCTATTTATCCATATTTACAGTATATGTATTATATGGTATTTTTAATGTTAAGTGAAATCATTTGAACATACAACTTTGGATACTATATTATAATCCTCATTGAATAGGCAAAGTACAGACTGAGAGAAAAATAAAAGAATAGTAGAAAGAGACAAATGGACAGATCCATTGCAGATGGAACGGATCCAGGAATCAGGAGTGTGGGAATGGTGAAGGGGAAGGGAACTAGGGGGAAGGAAGATATGCCATGTGCAGGATCCTATTAACCTCAATGAATGTGGTCACCTTACATTGTAGTTGTTGTGACATAGTCTATATTACACAGAAGTTCAATTTTGACAAATTAATAGGGGCTGAATAGAACTAACCTATGACTCTTAGGAAAGCATTTGTGTGCTTTGCTTACAGAAATCCCATCAAGCTTTGCTGGTGAAGAGCTGAGAAAGAGCACCTGTGGCCCCACATAAGGAAGAAAGATTAATTCTTGAACAACAACCCCAGGCCTCTATCCATAATAGGGTCTTGTGCTTGAGGAGGAAAACTTGGATAGAATTTTGCCTCACTGGAGAAGATAAAGAAAGAACTTTATCCTGTCTAAACCTTCTAGTCTTTTTGATGCTCCTCAGCATGTGAAGAAAGCTAAGAATCACTGGTGACTATCATATCCTAGATGCATAGGCCATTAAAGCCTGCAGTTTTACCCAGAAGGTTGATAGAACACAGTTTACATACAGTCAGCAGGGTACTAGGATAACAGTAGTGGGTAGAAGGAGGGCACAGCTGACAGAGCCCCAAGACATAGGCTGTCTCTGAAGAGGTATGCCTAGGAAGCTCAGAGTCAAGAGTAAGACAGAAGCAAGGACACTAAAGAGGAGCCTTTGACATCCACAGATATAACTGCATTAAACACAGCACAGCTGCTAGCACGTGAATACGAAACTAATCTAAAATGCTATGATACTCATTTCTCTTATGTGATACTTTCTGTTCAGACTTCAACAAAATATAGAAGAGGCACTCTAAATAAAAGGCAAGAAGGAACACTCTGAAGAGACAAGCAGCATCGGACATAACATAGATATTGGAGTTATCTGACAAATTTAGAATAACTAATTGAATAAAAAGTAGGTAAAATGTAAAAATCATGTATTAATGTAACAGATAAATGGAAATTATAGAAATCGATTAAAATAAAGTGCTCAAAATTAGAAGTACTAAAGAGGGTAAGGATGTATTTGATGTGCCCGTAGACTGGACATACATGGATAAGCAATCTGAACACAAGTTCATGGAAACTTCCCAAAGTGATGTGCAAAGCAAAAACAGAATGAGATAAGAATAGAACAGAATATCTAAGAACTATGGACAAATGTATAATGTACCATCCATATAATTGAAATATCAGAAGGAATAGGAAGAGTAGAGCAGAAATAATAGATAAGGCGATGTTCCAAGAGTTCTTCAAAACAAATTATCTCAAACCCATACACTCTGTGCAGCTTGCTTCTTTTCTTTGTAGTCCTTTTCTGTCTCCTTGCCATCCCTCTTCCTCTAATTCCTCTTTCCCTTTTCCTATTCTTGTTGATATTATTAACCAGAGCTCATGTTTATGGCATATAATGCCTACATTCATTGAGGTTAACAAGATCCTGCACACGGCCTATCTTCTCTCCCCCTAGTTCCCTCCCCCTCCCCCATGCCCCACACTCCTGGTTCCTGCTCCACTTCTGTGTTCTTACCAGGGAAGGCTTTAGCCCCTTCTGCAGCAGATAAGCTGCTCCCACCTTGGTCTTTCCATGTTCATCTGCTCCAGATTGGGGGGAAGCATCTTTCCTGTGACCTCAGTTCCAGTGGATCCAGGAGGAATCACTGATTACCACAGATAAGCTTTTTCTTGTTATACAGACAGAAGTGATTGATGACTTTTAAACTTACATGGTGCTGATACCCAATTTTGCTATATTTTTATCTTGGAACATTCCTTAGTAATAAAAGTAATGAAAATTTTATTATATGAAAGAACATAGAATGAATATTTAGAACAGTATACAGAACAAAATAAGACAGACACATAAAAATCACACCATATATCATTCACATGAAATTTATCAACAGCCAGTATTAAGCCGTTATGTTTGAAATCTGAACAGTGGCCTCTGGGGGAGTGTGAGGAATTAAGAGGAGGAGAATGTAAAAGAAGTTTCTGGTAAGTTGGATATGGTTTACGGGTTGATCAGGGTACTGTTCATGCAAGAATATACATTTACCAAGACTCCTCAAGTCCCATGAGTACAGCCACTCAGAGATAGAGTGGGGGAGGTAAGTTAGATCAGGATCAAGAGCTGGGGAAGTAAGTGAGGTCAGTATGAAGGTGTCTTCCAGATTCAGTGAGACAGCAATGAGGTGCAGAGAAAGAGCGACTCGTAGGAGGCCAAAGACCATGTCAAGTTATATGGTTTTTAGACTTTCCAGGGATTTTTCAGTGAGAGGGTTGAAACTGTGTGTCTTCTGGGTGACCATCTTACAATGTAGTTACTGTGACATATTCTACATTTTGTTGGAGAGATGTGAGGGAGGAGGAAAATTCAGTTCTAATTTAATACCGATAAGACTAAAGAGGAAGGATATGAATATATTCTACTAGTTTTCCATCTCTAAGTTAGTAATTTGGTCCAATTTAGCCCTGAGCCATGTAGGGTAGGGAATTCACTGCCTGACATCTTGAAAGGAATGTAATGTGACATTGTCAGATAAGCATATGTAAAGCAAACTTTTACAGCAATAATCATTAATGATGAAGTTTATTTAATTATACACATTGCCTGGAGATATTAAATGATAGCAATGATATGACTATATCGGATATAACTCACTAGTAACAAAGATGAAAGAAAGAAAGAAAGAAAGAAAGAAAGAAAGAAAGAAAGGAAAAAAGAAAGGAAGAAAGAAAAAAATGAAGAAAGAGAAAGAAAGACAGAAAGAAAGAGAGATAGAAGAATGGATGATGAAAGTGGGAGAGGATGCATTTTTCTTATTGGGATAATCAGATTCAGATAATCAACACAAGAGACCATTTTTGTAGTGAAAGATTGGGGAACACTTACAGCTTGCAAGAAGGATGGTGCTCACCTGGTTTATCCAAAAATGGAGTTTGAATAATCAACATAAATGGTTATGGAAATTTAAAATATTAAAGAAGTAGATCTTGAAACGAAATTGCAAAAATATATGACATACTATAGCTGTTTTCAAGAAACATCCAGCTATATGTGTAGCATTACAGTAAAAATGAGAAAGAAATGCCTGTGTGTGAGCAGAGAGATACTTAACTGACCACAAGCACAGTCTGCACTGAGGACTGTCAGCAAGGACTCTTTGGTGTTCAAGTTCTCATATTCAAAGAGGGATTTCTGAGGAGGGAGCGGGAGGGTTCGCTGGACTGCTTGGAACTGAGGAAGATCATTCCAGAGGATCGCCTGCTATCTAGGTACTACTGGTAAGGGTTGGATTACTGTTTTGTTCAGCTTTTCATTTCTGGGAGCAAATACCTGACGTATACCATTTAAAGGAATGCGTATATTTCTAGTATGGTTTCAGAAGTTTCCATCCATGGTTTTCCATCTTCAGAACATAAATATCACCATGGAAAGGCTTAGAAGAGGAGAAACATTTTGTACATGGTAGTCAAGAAATGCAGCAGGGAAGCAGCAATAGTGAGGATGGGGCCAGGGACCACATATAGACTCCAAGTTCATGTCTGTACTACTCACTCAATCATACCAAACTGTGCATTTCATATCCCTAAATGGCCCTCAAAATAGTCAACAAGACAATTAAGTGTAACTAGCACACTGTACATTGCTTCCTCTGATTAGTTTTTTTTTTTTTTTTTTTTT